>JARHVA010000808.1:0-250000 GCA_037957365.1 Torreya grandis
CAATATAAGATAATATATTAATTTTTTAAATTTAATTAGCCACAACAACTATAAACATTGAATATCTAGTAATTAATAACTCAAAAGAACACAAGATTTATGTGGAAACATTTTCAGGATAAAGCCACAGTAAAATATTTATTTTATATATATATATAACTCTTTTATAATATTTGTAGGGAACCAACCTACTAGAGACACCAATCCCCACACCAAGCACAAATGTAGTTAATTTGTGATCACCCACCCACTGGAGACAATGATCCTGTTTGCCAAGATCCAACCTGACTAATTCATGAGCACCCAACCCACATGAGCACCAAACCCTAGACTATGAAGCACCGACCAAAAATTAGTGAGACAAAAAGTGTAAGAGAAGCAAAGACATCATTCAATTTAAGAAGAAATCATAGATTGGGTGGAATCAATTTAGCTTGGGGTCGGTGCCTCATAGTCTAGGGTTTGGTGCTCCTGTGTGTTGGTGCTCATGAATTGGCTAGGTTAGTACATGGTGAAGGGGACCAGTGTCTCTAGTGGGTGGGTGCTCTCAAATTGATCAAGTTGGTACTTGGTTTGGGGATTGGTGACTCTAGTAGGTTGGTGTATTTAAACATTATATATATATATATATATATATATATATATATATATATATATATATATATATATATATATGTTGCCATGGTTATCTCTCCAAAGAGTTTCCACATAAATCCTACATTCTCTTATGTTATTAATTGCTAGATCTTGAATGTCTATGATTGTTCTAGTTGATTAAATTTAAAAGATTAAAATATTATCTTATATTGATTCAACCCCCACTCTCAGTATAATCTTGTGCTTAACAATTGAGTTTTTAAACTAGTCATGATCTTTTTAGACTCTTCTTTTCTTCTTCACTCAAACGATGTGCATAAACAAAAATTTTCTCTTCCTCTTTTCATTTTCTATCACACTTACATGATATTCAATCAAATAGAATGCTTTTAATACTTCTATATATATTCTCGCTTATGTATCCTTTAAAAACTTCTCACAAAGTAGGCATCACATCCAAGAGGCACCTCTTCACCAAAAGATGTGACCATTGACATTTGTGTCAACAATTCTATTAACATTTCCATCAACATTTTTGTTCACTTTCGGTAACATTTCCATTCACCTTTGGCTAAAATTTTGTTTGAAATTTCCTTTCATATCCATTATAATTCTTTTAACATCAATGACAATTATTCCAACATTGACTACTCAAGATGTTATCTAGATTATTATTACTCCTTTCAAACTTTACAAAATACTTCACCTTACTTGATGCTCGATCCCACTCAGATCTCAAAGAATCTACTCTAATTACATACCTTACATATTCTTCTTCTTTAGCCTTTAGGCTTGTAATCACAATATTAATTTGAGTATCCACTTGTTTGACTATTTCCTCTTATTCCTTAGAGTTATTGCTCAATCTAACTTCAAACAAGTTTATTTTCTCCTCATAGTCTTTGATAAGAGACCTCATCACCCTATTCTTCTTATTCACCATCCTTAGTTCTTCTAGAGCATTCATCAACTCAACCTCAAGGTCCACCTCATTTTTTCTTCATATGAATCACCAATAACACCTCCAAACCACATAGACTCTTCTTGATTTGAACAACTTGCTTCCTCAACCATGAAGAGAATTTCATTGACATCAGGACCATCACCTTCATGGTCACTCTTAGAATCACTTCTCTCTCTCATAAAATGAGCTAAAATATTCCTTGGTGTATAAGCTTCTTCTGCTCTTGAAAATTTTCTTCTTATCATCATAATTTCTAAAGCTCTTCTTGCTCTTATCAGACCTATAGGACTTCTTGGCATCATCATGACATTCATCATACTCTTCATCATATTTTGTCTTACGCTTATGAGGGCACTTTTTAGCAAAGTGTCCAATCTCTCTATAATTAAATATTTTAAAGGGCAGCTTACCTTTGTATTTCCCTGAACCCATTTTCGATTTTATTACAAACATAGCTATCAGCTCATCATCATCAATATCAAAATCATTATTATCTTTGACTTTCTTACCTTTTGTCTTCTTCTCCTTTGAATTAATTTCTACCTTAAATGTATCTTCATTATTTTTAGGTCTTATTTCACTTGTCCTCATCTCATAGGTTGTTAGGGTGCCATGAAGTCCATCCATCTCTAGCTTGTCTAGATCTTGCATCTCTTCAAAAGCAAACACTTCAAAATCAAACTTGGGAGTTATAGATCTCAAAACCTTTTGGATAATAGTATACTCTTTCAATTCTTCACTTAGGCCTCTTATGATGTTGACCACTTCATCAACACTTAACAAGTAGGTTGAAATGGTCTCATCTTCATTCATCCTTAAGCTTTCAAACTGTCTTCTATGGGTTTGTAACTTAGGCAACTATCAAACCTTGGAGTTTCCCTCATGGATAGTATTCAACTTATCTCAAATTTATTTATTAGACATATTGTATCACCTTCATAAGTTATACCTCTGATAGGCCACACATAATACCAATCATTGCTTTTGAATTACTATCACTAGCCTTCTTACCTGCTACATCTGTAGAAGGAATAGGGGGTGTAGTATTTCCATTCAAAATTGAATACCAAACATCATGACCTTGAAACAAAAAATATGTTCTCATCCTAACACTCTAAAAATCATAATTATATATGTTGAATAATGGAGCCTTGTAGAAAAAACACCTTGTGCTTGACTAGCCATCTTTACTTGCTTCGGATATCCTTTAGGCTATTAGTCCTCCTTAAAAGGACCTATTCTAGCACTAAATGTTGGAAGTACATATATTGAGAGTGGGGAGGGGTTAATTATTTCCCTCAAAACATTCATTCAATTTCACTTATCATCCATGAAACATTCATTCACATACATATATTAACTAGTGTATAAACAAGCATCTACAAAAACATACAACATAAGAACATAAGAGATATGTGGAAAACCCTCTTGGAGAATAAAACCTACTAAAACATAGCTTATAATATATTTATATAATTAATGGATTAATATTTAGTGGGGCACCAACCCTACAAGGAGCACCAACCCCTCACTAGTCAAGCACCAACTCAATTAGTCCTTTAGCAAGCACCATCTTGCAAGGAGGCACCAACCCCTTAGGTAACTCAGCACCAACTCAATCAAATAGAAATTATAATGACCTTTGGACACATGTTTCTCACTCAACTGATGATGAACACCTTCTTTTTCTCTTCTCACTCTTTTATCTCTTTCAAAAAATATATTAGGCCTCTTCACTCAAATAGCCCACCTCTTGGAAGAATTAGGTCAAATGAGCTTGCTCATTTTCTATAAAAACACTATTAGAATATAACTCCATGCTCAACAAACTTATATGATGGTCTTTAGACCCTATACCTAGTTTCCAAAATTCTATCTTGTTTGCTTATATCCTTAATATTCTAACTAGTCAAATTAGGCCTATTAGACCTTTTTATACTTGACTCTTTCTCTCACACACCTTGGTCATCCATAAATCTCACCATAATTTTATCACACTTTTAATAGATCAAAAAACACCTTTAATAAGTGAACAACCATTATATATGTTAGTCATTACCCATAAGAACCAAAACCACCATTAGGCCTAATAGAGACCTAATGCAATTAGGCCTTCTCAAAGCACACATTTCACCTTAGTCACCTTGGAACAAATTGAGCCTCAACAAATGGATAAAATACTACACACTCTGAAATTAGACCCCTGATAAGTTCACCTTAGGTCCCCATGAATATGATTATCATTGATGTCAAAAGGGAGATCATTAGCATTTTGGGAGTCATTGATGTTCAGAGCTGAGTATGGTGATTAAAGGATATGCAATGGATCCTATCAGATGTCAAGGATGATTAGAGTGATTGTGTTTATGAGTGGAATTCATTTGGTTCTTCATATTGATCATCTAAACACTTTGGGTCAATGACAAGAAAATATGAGAAGATAGTTTGCTGACATCACCATTACCACATGTGGATGACTCTAGGAGAGTTGGTCATATGGTTATGATAACATTAGTCCCTAGTTGTTATGCACTAGATTTGAAGTCATGCATTGAATCATAGTTGAAGATATGGGAATAAAAATTTAGCTACTCAGACAAAATTCACTAAATTTTTATACATAGCCAAATTTGCAAAAGTGTTCTAACAGAGCCAAGTAAGCATGTTGATGATGTCAGCATTTTCACACATGGAGGTGTCCAGACAAAATGATCATATTTTTTTGTTTATTTTTATGCCTATTTTTTATGTGTTGAATCTCAAGTCATGCGATGTAGTATAATAAAAGAGATACATGAACAAAGTTGGGCTCCCAGGCATTTTGACAGTGTTTTCCCACAATCAAATCTATAGATGGCAAGATAAAATTGAGTAGGCATTTGTATGATGTCATATATTTCATGTATGAAGGTTTATAGAGAAGGTATATATGGATGTAATCCCCTATGTGAGAGGATCTTATTAGCTAAATTGTAGGTCATGCGTTGAAGTGCATCAAAATTTATGTAAGAATAAAGTTGGCCTTTTAGGCAATTCTAAGCATAGTTAGCTATATGGCAGAAGAATTTGAGTGAGAATATTAATGGCATTATATATTTCACATGTGAAGGATTTAGGAAGAGATGAGAATATGGGGTTTTTCATTATCATGCCTAGTTTATATGGTCCTAATTGTAGAATAGGTGGATGAGTGAAGCAAGAGATAAGAAGGTACAAAGTTAGCTTTCTAGACATATTGAGATGGTCCCCATACTAAGTCAAATATTCACAAGGTAAATCTCAATATTATTAGAATATATAATGGTTAATGCTTAATCATATGTTGAAGATCCAATGATGCACAGTGAAGTTAATTTATCAAAGGCACCACCGAGTAAATATGTTAGTGGTGTTAGGGTGTGGAGCTAAAAGCTACACCTTAAGGCAAACAGGAGGGTTTCCAGTATACGCAGTCACCGGCATCGGCAGGCCACACCGACGTCGGTCAAGGGACACAGAAGGGAAACCGGCGACGGTAGGAGATCAGCCAGTGTCAGTCACCTCCAGGAGGGCAGGGACCGACGTCGGTCACCTGTAGCGGTCTGAATTGCTGTTAACGAACAGTCAGTTAAGTGAACGCGGAGTTTTCATGATAAAGGCTTGTTCGAAGTCTTGAGCCGCAAGTCTAGTCAGTGTATGCATGAGATCTATATAATAGACTCATGGACTATATTGTTAAGTGGAGAATTTGGAGAAGAGCTATGTGAAGCTTGGAGAGTTCTTCCCATGGTGGAATCAAGTAGGATTCCCCATGTGTGTTTAAGTAAGATCAGGTTTGATTTGCAGGGGTGTATGGATGCGAGGGTCAGAAAGGAGATCAGCAGGGTAGCTAGATCCAAGGTGACAGCAATACATCAGCAGGATCATAGAGAGATCTACTTGGAGTACGGTTGTGTACTCAATTGTACAGATGGTGCAATGAGGTGAACAACAGCTTGTGTTAGCTATGTGTTGTGACCTATGAGAGAAGATTACTCTGGAGGGAAGTTTACTGTAAGCCCACGAAGTGGAAGAAAGAGTGCCACCTCTTTGTTGTAAATTCCTTTGTAATGAGTTAAATATAATTGTATATTGCCTCTCATATTCTGTGTGTCTTCTCATTGATAGTTATTTGTTTTTCTGGATTCTGCATGTTTAGTTGCTTATACATTGGTAATCATGTGTGCTCTTAAATCTGACATGTTGTGTCAGAGCTTTAGGGAGTTTCAGTCCTATCAATTGGTATCAGAGCGAGGTTGGACGTTCTCAGAGCGAGCTTGACTAACAGATGGGCCAGATCTGTTAAGTGTTTGTTGATTACAGGTTACTCACAGGGGTTGCTATTTGAGTGGGAGTATAGCAAGGCAGAAGATGGTATGATGAGAATGAAGAAAATCAGGCACAGAATTATCACCACAAGGAGTGTGGTGGGTTGTCTTCAAGTGGGAGCTTGGAGAGGAATACAAGCCAGGATGCAGATTGGATAGGGTACTGGTTTTGGGTACAGGTGCAGCTCTTTATCTCCAAGTGGGAGATTGTTAGGGTGTGGAGCTAAAAGCTACACCTTAAGGCAAACAGGAGGGTTTCCAGTGTACGCAGTCACCGGCGTCGGTAGGCCACACCGACGTCGGTCAAGGGATGCAGAAGGGAAATCGGCGACGGCAAGAGATCGGTCGGCGTCGGTCACCTCCAGGAGGGCAAGGACCGACGTCGGTCACCTGTAGCGGTCTGAACTGCTGTTAATGAATAGTCAGTTAAGTGAACGCAGAGTTTGCATGATAAAGGCTTGTTTGAAGTCTTGAGCTGCAAGTCTAGTCAGTGTATGCATGAGATCTATATAATAGACTCATGGGTTGTATTGTTAAGTGGAGAATTTGGAGAAGAGCTATGTGAAGCTTGGAGAGTTCTTCCCATGGTGGAATCAAGTAGGATTCCCCATGTGTGTTTAAGTAAGATCAGGTTTGATTTACAGGGGTGTATGGATGCGAGGGTCAAAAAGGAGATCAGCGGGGTAGCTAGATCCAAGGTGACAGCAATACATCAGCAGGATCATGGAGAGATCTACTTGGAGTACGGTTGTGTACTCGATTGTACAGATGGTGCAATGAGGTGAACAACAGCTTGTGTTAGCTGTGTGTTGTGACCTATGAGAGAAGATTACTCTGGAGGGAAGTTTACTATAAGCCCACGAAGTGGAAGAAAGAGTGCCACCTCTTTGTTGTAAATTACTTTGTAATGAGTTGAATATAATTGTATATTGCCTCTCATATTCTGTGTGTCTTCTCATTGATAGTTATTTGTTCTTCTAGATTCCGCATGTTTAGTTGCTTATACATTGGTAATCATGTGTGCTCTTAAATCTGACATGTTGTGTCAGAGCTTTGGGGAGTTTCGGTCCTATCAAGTGGTAAATGTCACAATCATGAAGCTTGAATAGTAAATATACGATGTGGTTCAAAGTCAAATAGTCCATGATCAATGTGAGGATGTCAAGTGTCTCAATAGTAGGAACTGATACCAATGTGTATAACGTACGTGTTAATTACAAGTGTCACATTATTGAGAGTTAAGCAGAGCTAAAGATTGAATTGGTCAAAATATCAAATAATGAGTGGATGATCATGTAATGAAGATCCAATGGATCAAGTGGATTCAATGGGACCAAGTGTTTGACATTTAATGAGATAGAGGTGAGTTAAAGATCAAGCTTATTTGATGAGATTGATGGACTGTATTCATTCCAAAGACTGAGGATGCAATGAGATGGGGATAAGTGTTTGATGTTTAACCATAGATAGAGATAATGTTCATGCAACTATGAAGATCCAATAGCATGTGGAAGCTCAAATCAAAAAGATCAATAGATGAATTTTAAAGATGAATAGTTAAGTTTTTGAAGCATATAAGGATCGAATGGAGAGCATGAGCCTATCATAGATTGATCAAATGGATGCATTTTAAAGATGAGTAGATTGAATAAAGACCATCAGATTCTGGTGCCAAACTTAACTTCAATGATCGATATTTAAATATATGATCATCCTAATGGTCAAGCATAGGAACATGTAATAACACTTAGATAAGCCATAAATTATAATACAAAGAATGAGATTGATTGTTGTAATCGATCAAATTTATGTAATATGGCATGTACGTCAAAACTAGAGCCCAATATATGCTAAAGATAGTAATGGGACCAAGAATCATGGTAATGGAGTATGAGTTCAAAACATGGGAAACCTATTATTCAAGAGATAATGAACTAAGTCCATAATAGAGCATGATGTGTTAGCAAACTAGTGTGAACATAGAGAAGATATATAACCCTAAATCAAATTCTTATATATCACATCTAGGATATAGGAAAATTTTGTTGGAACTATTTCTATTATCGATTGAGTAGAGTCAAGTTGAGAGAAAGAGATAGAGAAAAAGAGATTGATGAAGTGTGTCAAATAGATAAAAATAGAGAGAAAAGAGAAGAGAAGAGAAGAGAAGAGAAGAGAAGAGAAGAGAAGAGAAGAGAAGAGAAGAGAAGAGAGATGAAGTGTATAGCATGAGCAGTTACAAACTAGACCTGTAATAGAAAATAAAAAATTGGATTCATTCATGAATTGATATTATAATCTGGAGTTGTAGTTCCATAGTAAAATCTGATAAGTAGGTGCCATCAGATAAGCTAAGTTGGTTCTTAGTTAGGGAGTGGGTGCTTCCTTAGAGTTGGTGCTCTTAAATTAAGAGATTAATGTCTCCTTAGGTTTGGTGCCCTTAAACATTATAACTAGTGAGGTTCTTTATTGTGAGGCTAGATTAGAATGGTAAATTCTAGTAGCTATTCTCATGGTGGTTTTTCCTATATTGAGGTTTCCATGGTATATCTAGTGTTGTGTCTATTTGTGTGTATGTGATCTCTACATATAGTTTCAATCTACATTAAAAAGGTTTGAAAATGACTAAGTTAATCAATATACTAATTTATCCTCCTAATATATAGTTGTGTTCCAATACCCTAACACAATTTATCTTATTTCACTCCTTGAGTTAGTTCATAATGAACTTTGTGGTCCTACTAAGACAAGAGAATCTATAGGAGAGAGATACTTCATGTTATTTGTAGATGATTACTCAAGAATGACATGGGTAACCATTTTGAAGGACAAGTCACATGCATTTAAGAGATTCAAAATCTTTAGGGCCATGGTGGAGAATGAGATTGGACAAACAATCAAATGCTTACAAATTGATAAAGGTGGAGAATTCACCTCAAATGAGTTCATAGAGTATTTTGAGAAGGATGGAAGCAAAAAACATTACTCTCTAGCAAGAACTCCACAGTAGAATGGAGTTGTTAAAATAAAGAACAAGACAGTCAAGGAGATGGCCAGAACAATGCTAAAAGAGGCCAAGTTATCTAGAGGATACTAGAGAAAAGTAGTCTAAATAGTAGTATATATATTGGATGGAGTTCAACAAAGGGTAAATAGTAGCAAAACTCCCTATGAACTATAATATGGAAAACCTACCTCTATTAAGTAAATTAGAGTGTTTGGAAGCAAATTCTACATCAAGAGAAAGGAGGACAAATTGGGAAGATTTGAATCAAGATGTGATGAAGAAATATTTCTTGGTTATTCCACTCAAAGTAAAACCTGCATATGTTACAATAAAAGGCTACACAAATTTGTAGAGAGCATCAATGTCAAGGTTGAAGAAGGCCTGAAACAAGTTAAACCTAACAAAGAAAATTATATTGAAGAATTGGTTCTTGAAGAAGCAGCTAATGAAGAGGCTGAGAAATGAATGAAAAGGTACCTACAAGATATTTTCGAAAGGATCATCCTATAGAGTAGATCTTTGGCAATAATAATGGAGTTTAGACAAGGAGAAGATCTATACAAAACAAGGAAAAAGTTAGTTTTGCTCTAATGTCTAAAATTGAGCCTAAGAGATATGTTGAAGCCAATAAGGATGATAATTGGCTAAAATCCATAGAAGAAGAACTAAGCCAAATTGAAAATAACAAAACTTGGCAATTAGTTCCAACACTTTCAAACAAAAATGTGATAGGTATAAAGTGGAGTTTTAAAATCAAGCTCAATGATGATGAAGATATTATAATAAATAAAGCAAGATTAGTGTGCAAAGGATATGCACAAGTTGAGGGCATAAATTTTGAGGAAACATTTTCTTCAGTTTCTAGATTGGAATCCATAAGAATTTTTCTAGCATTCTTTGTTTATAAAAATTTCAAATTATATCAAATGGATGTTAAGTCTAATTTATTGAATGAGAACCTAGAAGAGGAAGTCTACATAGAACAACCTGAAGGTTTTCAATTTTTAGAGGAAGAAGATTATGTGTGCAGACTAAATAGATATCTATATGGTCTAAAACAAGAACCTATAGCATGGTATTCAAGATTAGACCAATACATGTAAAAACAAGGATTTAACAAATGATGTGTAGATAGCAATCTATACTTCAAATTAGAAGATGAGAATATGTTGATTGTTGTTGTTTATGTAGATGACAAACATAATGTGTAAAAAAAAATTTACACAGATGCAAAGTGAGTTTGAGATGTCTGTGCTTGGAGAAATTTCTTTCTTCCTTGGTATATAAATAGCACAAACTGATAAAGGGATATTTATATCTCAAACCAAGCATGTAAAGGAAATGCTCAAGAACTTTGGAATGGAAGATAGCAACCAAATAGTACCCCTATGATAATTGGATGCAAGTTGAGAAAAGAGGGTGAGTCCCTTGATGCAAATCAAACAATGTATAGATAAATGATAGGTAGTTTGCTATACATAACTACATCAAGACATGATATCATGCAAGCAGTGTGCATGGTTGTAAGATTTCAAGTTATTCCTAAAGAGTCACATGTCAATGTAGTGAAAAGGATATTTAGATACATCAAGAGAAAATTTGACTATGGCCTATGGTATCCTATAAGTGAAGATTTCACTTTGATAGCATATACAAATGTTGATTGGGAAGAAAGTGTGGATGACATAAGAAGCACTACTGGTGGTGAATTTTTCCTTATAAATAGAATTGCTTCATGTCTAAGCAAAAGGAAAGATTTAGTTACTCTTTCTATAGGAGAAGCAAAGTATGTAGCAGTAGTGGCATGTTGTACTCAAGTATTATAGTTGAAGAAAACACTCAAAGACATCAAGGTAGATTACAAGTCACCTTTCTCTATTATTTTGGTAATTCAATTGCTATTAATATATCAAATAATCCAATGATGCATTCAAGAACCAAACATATATCAGTAATGTATCACTTATTAAGAGAAAAGGTTGCAGATCAAGAGGTCACAATGGAGTATGTGACAACTCAGGATTAAATTGTAGACATATTCCCCAAACCTCTTCCCAAAGAACAATTTGAGTATCTGAGATAGAAGGTGGGATGGTGGCTCCTACATCACATCACTAGATCCTAGTGATATGGCATGACTCTAGGAGGAGTCTCATAGAAGCTTTGTTAATCCCTAGAAGAAGAGATGAAAGGTAACTTAGGTATGCATATTTTTGAAAATTTATAATGAGTTAATGGTTGTAGATTCTTAGACAAACTCCTTTATTTGATAAGGAAAAAATATTTAGACAAATAGTGAGAATGAGTCCCTTTTCCATTGATGTCAAAGGGGGAGAATAAGTGCAAATGCTTTTTGCAAAATTTTGGAGAAAAAGTGCAAATGTTAAATAAGATTAGAGCATGTGTCCAAGTTGAGTTTAGGAAAATGTGTCATTGCCTAAGGGGGAGCAAGTTTGGTATGAATAGTTTCAATTCATACTCATTAGAATCCAATGTAATCAATGCCAGAGAAGGATCATAATATTAGAAGATTAGAGAATTTAGTTTGCCATCAATGACAAAGGGGGAGATTATTGGCAATATGATTGTCATTGATGTCAAAAGTGAAATTATTAGAATTTTGGGACTCATTGATGTTCAAGACCGAGTATGGTTATTAGAGGATATGCAATGGATCATATCAGAGGTCAAGGATGATTGGAGTGCTTATGTGCATGAGTGGAAATCATCTGGTTCTTCATAATAATCATCTAGATATTTTGGGTCTATGACAAGTAAATCTAAGAAGACATTTTGTTGACATCACCATTATCATGTGTAGACGAGTCTAGGGGAGTTGATCATGTCATTATGATCACATTAGTCCCTAGTTGTTATGTGCCAGATTTGAAGTCATGCATTGAAATGTAATTGAAGATATGGGGATGCAAAGTTGGCTATTCAGACAAAATTCACTGAGTTTATATATTTAGAATATTGATGAGGTTAGCATTTTAACACATGGAGGTGTCAAGATAAAATGATCATATGAGTTTATTCACTTTTATGCCTAGTTTCTATGTGTTGAATCTTAGGTCATGTGATGTAGTGAAATAAAAGATATTCATGAGCAAAGTTGGGCTCCAGGGCATTTTGAGAGTGTTTTCCCATAGTCAAATTTGCAGATGGCAAGATAACGCTGCGTAAGCATTTTTATTATGTCATATCTTACATGTAAGAAGGTTAATGGAGTAGATATGTATATGGATGGAATCCTCTATGTGAGATGATATTATTCACTAAATTATAGGTCACATGATGAAGTGCATCAAAAGTTATGCAAGAACAAAGTTGGCCTTCCAAGCAATTTGAGCATAGTTAGCATTGTGGTAGAAGAATCCAAGTGAGCAAATTAATGGAATTATATCTCACATGCATGAAGGATTTAGGAAGATATGAGCATATGGGTTTGTTCATTATCATGCCTAGTTTATATGGTCCAAATTTCAAAATAGGTAGATGAATGAAAAAGAGATATGAAGGTGAAAAGTTATCCTTGTATGCATATTGAGATGGTACCCATACTTGGTCAAATCTACACATGGTAAAGCTTGATATTTTTATAATATCTAATGTTAAGCACGTAATCATACATTTAAGATCCAATAACACAAATGAATTCAATTTGTCAAAGTCACCTCTAAGTAAACACGCTAGTGACAAGTGTCACAATCACAGAGCTTGAATAGTAAATCTACAGGGTCATTCAAAGTCAAATAGTCAATGATCAATGCGAGGATGCCAAGCATCTCAGTAGTGGGAACTAATATCAATGTGCAAAATTCTCTCACTAATTCCAAGTGTCACATTATTGAGAGCTAAGCAAAGATAAAGATTGAGCTTATCATAATATCGAATGATGAGCAAATGATTATGCAATGAATATCCAATAGACTAAGTGGACTCAATGGGACAAAGTGTTTGACATTTAACAAGACAAAGGCAAGTTAAAGGACGAGCTTATTTGATGATATCAACGAAGTGTATTCATTCTAAAGATTGAGGATGAAATAATATGTGGACAAGTGCTCAATGTTTAACAATAGAGATAACGTTCATGCAATTATGAAGATCCAACAACACGTGAAAGCTCAAATCAAAAAGATCAACGGACGTGTTTTAAAGTTGAATAGTTAAAGTTTGAGAGTGTAAGAGGATCCAATGGAGAGCATGATCCTATCAGAGATTGATCAAATGGATGCATTTTAAATATGATCAGATTGAATGAAGACCACTATATTGTGGTGCCAAACTTAAGATCAATGGTCGATATTTAAAGATATGATCATCCTAATGGTCAAGCATAGGAACATATGAGAATATGCAAGTAAGCCATAAATTATGATACAGATAATGAGATTGATTTTTGTAATCAATCAAATTTGTGTAATATGACATGTGTATCAAAATTAGAGCCTATTATATGCTAAAGATAGTAATGGGACCAAGAATCATGGTGATGGAGTATGAGTTCAAGACATGGGAAACTTATTTCTCAAGATATAATGAACTAAGTCCAGAATAGAGCATGATGTGTTAGCAAACTAGTGTGAACACATATAATATATAGAACCCTAGATCAAAAGATTATATATATGACATATAGGATATAGGAAAAATCTATTGGATTTATTGTTATTGTTGATTGAGTAGAGTCAAGTTAAGAGAAAGAGGCAGAGAGAAAGATATTGATGAAGTGTGTCAAATAGATAAATATAGACACAAAAGAGAAGAGAAGAGAAGAGAGATGAAGTGTAGAGCATGAGCAATTATGGACCAGACCTATAGTAGAGAATAGAGAATTAGATTCATTTATGAATCTATATTTTAATCTAGAGTTGTATCTCTATATTATAATTTGATAGGTAGGTGCCATCAGATAAGCTGAGTTGTTGTTCACTTAAGGGGTGGGTGCTTCATTAGAGTTGGTGCTCTTAAATCAAAGGACTAGTGTCTCCTTAGGGCTAGTTCCCTTAAAAATTATAACTAGTGAGGTTATTTATTGTGAGGTTGGATTATAATGGTATATTCTAGAAGCTATTATCATGGTGGTTTTTTTCATATTGGGTTTTTCACAATATATCTAGTGTTGTGTCTATTTGTGTGTATGTGGTCTCTGAATATAGTTTTAATCTACATTTAAAAAGTTTGAAAAGGACTAAGTTAATAAATATATTGATTCACCCCCCCTCTCAATATATTTTTTTTTTCTAACACCCCAACACCATCTATGTTATTTCACTCAAACCATACTATTAGGTTTACTCGCAACTAAGATTTCTTACTACTAAAAAGTTTGCCTTGAATATTTCAAGCATACACTCAACTTTTCCATATAACCATATCAAAAAATCACATGGATAGAACCTCCATGACCTTAGATTCATAATAATGTTTTTTATATTTCACCAAATAAGGTATAAGACTTCAAACAAACCATATTCATATGCTCACTCAGAACTACAAACTGGCCTCAAGAACCTATTCAAGAACCTTTGACTCTCCACACCTTCATAGACATTTCTCATGAATATAAATGTATTAAAATGAATATATGATACCTATTTAATAAATTTATGTGCATTATATTCTTCAAATATATGCAAAAATACTCAAGAACATCATTCTCACTCACATACAAGAAACTGTCTGAAGCTCTAAAAACATAATCATGAAAACCAAGACTTTAAACACCTATGTGAACACTTTTATGAACTTCCAATAAGTTTATATTATCCTTAAGTATCCTTATAACATATTTAAATAGATATACTACATGTTTCAATATCAATATTAGTCTCACAGACCAATCTCATGTCTTCACCATACATAGACCTCAGTGTGTTAGACAAGTCACTTTGAGAATAACTATTTGCTTGTATATGAGCATCTTCAAAACTTATAGTCAAATTTTAAATGTTATATAGGTATTTAACAATAACTCCATAGATTTCTATCCGTCCCTAATCCAATCCAAACCATCCTTAAACTCATTCCCACTTCTGCATGGTTTTCTCATTGTCTTCCTCATTAGGCCTATTTAATGATAGGTCAACTTCCATGAATAGTTTAGAATATTTAAGTTCTATAACTTAATAAAAAACTTACATTGTAAAAACTACAAGTTACACACATCATCTTTGATCATTTACATATTTTGACCTAGTCAACCCTACTTTCTACATCAAAAATTTGAGAAATAAAGGGTTTCATGTAGCTTCCAATCACTCTACTGATAGACCAATGCCACTTGGAGGTAACTAAGAGAGTTAAATACAACCTAAAAACATCATAATAGGTCAAAAACACCATTCTGAGTACCTTCCAATAATATCTTCCATATCAAATGATTATGAGGGTTTTGAAAAGGGTTTAGACTGCCTTCTATTCTTAACAATCATCCATAAAGGATTGCCCTTCAACTCCAAAACCAATGCTAATAAATTTGAGATAGGAACCTTCCCAAAATTTCATGAACTTATTATGATCTCATTCAAATTTTGCATGTGCCAACGAGCATAAGAAAATTCTTCTCAAGTTTGTTATACCTCATTTTATGCACACAAAAGCCCTCAACACCAATTTTCATGCTTTCTCATTCAAAATTTGACCTCAAACTTGGTCAAAAAACTTGAAACAACCTATAACACCTCTAAAAATTATCTTATGAGCTCAGGTACCTTGGGAACTAAACTTAACCCCTTATTGAGCCATACTAGGTCTCTTTACATACTAGGCCTAAAATTGTCATACTTAGACTATGAACACACCTTGAAACCTCTTGTACTGATTTCAATATTTTATATGAAATATTGAGCATATTTCAATGTCCACTCATACTTATGTGTATCTATCTTATCAGACCACCATCTTCATACTCATGCTCATGATATGACAATACTTCTTAAGACTAGTGTTCAAAAGTATGCTTACTTTGTCTTGATTTTGAATTTGACATGTCATCACCCTCAAAATAATTACCAGGTTGCCTTCAAATTCTATCTTAATAGAGATATAATAGGTTTCCTTCAAGTTCTCTCTTTCCACTTTGTCACTTGATTTCCTTGTCACATACAATGTATCTTCACAAAAGCATCTCTAGGACATCAATGATACTCATAAACCTTTGACATCAATGATAACATTAATGTCATAATACATCAATAGGAACATACCTAAACAAAAAAAACCAATACATATGTTGATCACCACTCATAAGGACGAAAACCACCATTAGGCCTAATAAAGACCTAATGCAACTAGGCCTTCTCAAGGCACATATTTCACCTTGACCACCTTGGAACATTTTGAGCATCCATAAATGGATGAAACACTTCGTACACACTTAAATTATACCCCTTTTAGGATAACCTTAAGTACTCAACACCATTTAGTTCATTTCACTCCTTGAACCACACCATTAGGTCTACTCACAATTAGGCATTCTCACTGCTAGAAAGTCTGCTTTGAATATCTTAAGTATACACTAACTTTGCCACAAAACCATATCAAAAAATAATATATATAGAACCTCCATAACCTCATGTTCATCACCATGTCTATTATACTTCACCATACTGGTCAAAAGACCTTAATCTGACCACTTCCATATGCTCACTCAGAACTATAAATATGCCTCAAAAATTAGTCAAGAACCTTTGAATTTTCACACCTTAATAGGAGTTATTAATGAAGATAAATACATTCAAATTAACCTATGATACCTATATAAAAACTTCATATGCATTATATTCTTTAACTCTGTTCATAATGACTCGGGAACATCAATCTTACTAACACATAGAAAACTGGTTGAATGCTCCCAAACACAGTCATGGAAAGAATGACTTAGAAAACCTATAGATTCATTTTTATGAAGTTTAAATAGATTTATATGATCCTTCAGCATCCTTATAACATCTTTAAATAAATATATTACAATTTTCAATATCAATTTACTCTTACAGACCAATCTCATGTCTTCACCCTACTCAAGCCTCACTTTATTAGATAGGTCACTTTGAGAGCAACTTTTTTCTTGTATATAAGCATATCCAAATTTTATATTAAAAGGAGATATGTTTTACATGTATTAAATAACAACCCTATGTAATTTTATCAATCCCTAATCCTTGGAAACACATCCCCAATCTCATTCCCAATTCTATCTATTTTTCTCATTATCTTCCTCACTAGGCCTTTTTAGCGATAGGCCTACTTTCATGAATGTCTTAGCATATTTAAAGTGTGTAACATTCTCAAAAAATTAAATGGACACAAAATACAAGTCTCACACATCATCATTAAATCATTTTCATGCTTTGCACTGGTCAACCCTGCCTGCTATATAAAAAATTCAAGAAATAAGGGGTTTCTTGTAGCTTTCACTCATTCTTCTGACATACTAATGCCACCTAAAGGTACTTGAGAGAGTAATATATATGTTAAATTTTTAAACTAGGTCATAAAAACCATTCTAAGCCATTTCTAACAATATATTCTATATTAGGTCACAGTTAGGGTTTTAGCAAGGGTTAAGACCAACTTACAATCTTAACAATCATTCATAAAGCTTGGGCCCTTAATCTAGAAACTAATGCTTGGAAACTTGAATTAGGATCCTTCCCAAACTTTAATTAACTTATTAGGATCTCATTTAAAGGTTTTGATGCCAACAAGCATAATAAAATCCTTCTTGGATCTGCAATACCTCATTCTATACACACGAAAAACCTTAAAAACACATTTCATGCTTTCTCTTTTAGTCTATGACCTCAGACTTGGTTAACACACTTAACAAAACCTCACACATATCTAACAATTCTCTTATTATTTATGGCATCTTGGAAACTAAACTTGACCCCTCATTAGGCCATATTAGGTTTCTTTACACATTAGGCCTTGAACTACCAATCACACTTAGACCTTGAACACACCTTAAAAACTTTTATATTATTCTCAACACCATATGATCATGTCATACAACCTTATACCATGATCACAATTTAATTTTCATCTTTCATAGATCTTTATATCACCTGAAGACTTCTCATTAGGTTAGGCAGAGTCTAGGACTAGACTGGTTGCATGTTAAGGCTTTAGACCTTACCCCTAAAAGTTTACCTTAAAACATGATCTTAACCTTGACATGTCATCAACCTCCGAATAATTACCATATTTCCTTCAAATTCTCTCTCAACAGAGAGATAATAGGTTTCCTTCAAATTCTCTCTTATCATAGGACTCCTTGTCACATACCACTACACCATGTATGACACCAACTTAGACTTTGACATCAATGACAACATTTATGCCACAAAACCAACAATAGGAACATACCTCAACAATCTCCCCCTTTTTCATTTATTTAAACTACTCAAACAAATTTGATCATTATCATCTCCCCAAGCTGGATTTTCTTCAAACTGACCTTTCTCCCAAACTAAAACTTTATCCCCTTTTGACATAAATGATAAAGGGCCATCTTTTGACAACTATCTGATCCTTGGACCGAGAACAACACACCTTTTATCTCTAAATAAGATAAATCTCTCTTTTTGATAAAAACTCAACATAGATTAGGCTCACACCAACTGTTATAGATTTACTTCGCAAACATACCTACTCTTGGAGTAAGATTGGATCCCCTTATCTCCATGAGGTATTTAGACACTATCATGAATGTGACTTGGTTTGATCAAGTGTCATACAAATTATTTGTAACTGATCTATTACACTCACATCTCCAACAGACTATTAATTAAACTTTAGATCTAAAACAGAGAATACAAAGCTCTCCCTAAGACCAAACATCCTGCATACTTCTACTCACTAGATGAGTGCCTCCATAAAGCCAAATAGAGTCACCTCTTCTCTTTTGTGTACTAAAATAACATAAAATTAGGATATTCTCATATCTCCATGTCCTTACTAGACTGAACTTTCTTCATGATCCTCTTAGACTTGAATTATTCAATCTTTGTTTGAACAATAGTCTACCTTTGTTTATTTGTCTTGACTTCTTCATCCACAATATGAGCTAATAGGGAGAATTCTTGGCACTCCTTTACATCTGGACCATGCTCCACCATGGCAAGAAATCCAATTGGACTTGCATACTGATTATCATTCACCTTAGCTACCTTTGGTCTCCATTCACTATTTTTTCTTCTTTCTTGCACTCTAGGGGCCTCAATCTTCTTGCTTTGACTTGAGAATCCATGCTTACAAAACTTTGTAATATGACTAAATTTTTGACAATTAAAACACACTATTCCTCTTGATGGAAACACACCATTACCCATACCTCTTGACTGATGATTCTCCTAATAGTTCTATACATATTCATTCTTGAAGGGTTTTCTACAATGCCTTACTCTATGACCAAATTCATTACATGAATAAAACTAACCATTGAAAGGATTTATAGTATTAGACTACCTGATAGGATTAATCTTCATTCTACCAACACCATCATTCCTTGATTGACTATTGACCTTTAAGGTCTGATTCTCCTTAATCACATTTGTGTTTTTCGTTTGGTTTCCATTGTAACCAAGACTTATTTTGTCATTATTGGTCTTTTGACTCATCAAGATGTTGTCTAGATCATTGGTATTCTTTTCAAACTTCACAAAGGACTTTACCTTATTTGATGTATGATTCAACTTAGCTTTCAATTAATCCATTTCAATTACACGCCTTTTATATTCTTCTTCTTTAGCTTTTAGGCTTGCAATCACAATCTCAATTTGAGTCTCCACATGTTTGACTATTTTTTTTTATTTTTTGGAGTTGTTACTCAGTCTAACTTCAAACAAATTAATTTGATTATCATAGTCTTTCAAAAGAGACTTCATCACCTTATTCTTTTGTTTCACCATCTTCAGTTCTTCTAGAACATTCATCAACTCAACCTGAAGGTCCACTTCATTTTCTTCTTCATCGGAATCACCAACAATACCTCTAAACCACATGGACTCTTCTTGATTTGAATAACTTCTCTCTTCAGCCATAAAGATAAATTCATTTACATTAGGATAAAAACTTTCATGGTCACTCTTAGAATCACTTCTCTCACTCTCATTTGATGAGTTGTAATCTTCCTTGGTGTAAAAGCTTTTTTTGTTCTTGAAAAATATTTTTTTGTCATCATATCTCCTAAAATTTTTATTGCTTTTATCAGACCTATAAGACTTATTTTCATTATCATGACCTTAATCATTCTCTTCATCATCATTTGTCTTATGATTATGAGGTCACTTGATAGCAAAGTGTCTAATTTCTCCACAATTAAATCACTTGAAGGGCAGCTTACCTTTGTATTTACCTGAACTAGTTTTCAACTTTTTTACAAGCATAGCTATCAAATCATCATCATCAATATCATAATCATCATTGTCTTTGAATATATTTCCTTGTGGCTTCTTCTTCTTTGACTTCTTTTTTACCTTGAATGTAATTTATTTCTTTTCAGGTCTTCCTTCACTAGTCTTCATCTCATAAGTTGTTAGGGTGAAATGAAGTCCATCCATCTCTAGTTTGTCTAGATCTTGCATCTCTTTAACATTAGATAATTTAAAAATAAACTTAAAAGTTAAATATCTCAATACGTTTTTAATAATAGTATACTCTTTCAAATATTCACTTAGTCATCTTATGATGTTGACCACTTCATTAACCTCAACAGGTAGGTTGAATGGTCTCATCTTCTTTCAAACTTAGGCTTTAAAATTATCTTCTATGAGTTTTAAATTTATCTAACTTGACTTTGAAGTCTCCCTCATGGATAGTATTCAACTTGTCCCACATTTATTTGGTAAACATACGACCTTCACAAGCTCCACCTCTGATAGGCCATAAATAATATCATTCATTGATTTTGAATTGTTGTCACTAGCCTTCTTGCCTGCTACATCTATAGGGGGAATAGGGGGTATAGTATATCCATCCAAAACTAATTTTAAAACATTTTAACCTTGAGAAATCAAATATGTTCTCATCTTAACACTCTAAAAAGCATAATTAGATCCATTTAACAACTAAACCTTACTTATAAATAAGCCACCTTGTGTTTGACTAACCATTTTCACTTACTTAGGATCTCCTTTAGGATAAGAGGCCTACTTAAAAAGACCTAATATGATACTAATTATTGGAATTATATCTAGTTATAAAGGGTGATTCATCTCCCTTAAAATAATCATTCAATTTTACTTATGATTCATGAAGCATTCATTCAAACACATGCATCAATTAATACATAAATAAGCAACCACATAAGCATATAACATATAAACATAAGATATATGTGGAAAACCCTCAAGAGGGATAAAACCTATTGAAACATAGCTTATAATTTATTCTTATAATCAATTGATCAATATCTAGTTAGGCACCAACCCCATAAGGAGTACTAACCCCTCACTAGTCGAGCACCAACTTACAAGGAGGCACCAACCCCCTAGGTAATTTAGAATAAATTCAAACACATAAACCTTTCATTACTTTTGGATACTTTTTTATCACTTAAATAATGATAATCACCTTCTTTTGCTCTTGACACTCTTCTATATCTCTCAAACAGCCTATTAGGACTCTTCACTCAACTAGCCCTCTTCTTGACAAATTTAGGTAATATGACCTTACTCATCATATGTAGAATCACTATTATAACTTCATGACATATACAAAACACCTATTTTATGGTCTTCAAACCCTCTACTTGGTTTTCAAACTTTTATTTCATTCGCTCATTCTTTTAAATATTTTAACTAGTCAAATTAGGCCTATTAGACCTTTTTATACATGACTCTTGCTCTTACCATATCAACAAATAATATGGATAGAACCTCTATGACTTATAATTAATAAAAATTTATATTATACTTCATAATATTGGTCAAAATGCCTCAAACTAACCACTTCCATATGCTCACTCAGAACTGTAAACAAGCCTCAAAAACTAGTCAAGAACCTTTAACTTTTCATACCTTCTTAAGAATTTTTCATGAATAAAAATGCATTAAAATTAACCTATGAGACATATATAAAATTTTAATATGCATTATATTATTTAAATATATGTATAATGACTCAAAAACATCAATCTTACTAACACATAAAAAACTTCTTGAATGCTCCAAAACATATTCATGGAAACAATAACTTAGAACACCTGTAGATTCACTTTTATAAACTTAAAATAGGTTTAGATGATCCTTAATCATCCTTAAAACATATTGAAATAAATATATTATAAGTTTATGAGAGCAACTTTATGATAGATAGGTCACTTTGAGAGCAACTTTATGATTGTATATAAGCATCTCCAAATCTTCTATTCAAAGGGGATATTTGTTACATGTCTTTAATAACAACCTTATGTAATTGGATCCATCCCTAATTTATGAAAACATATCCCTAATCTCATTCCCATTTATGTCTATTTTTTTCATTGTCTTCTTCACTAGGCCTTTTCAGTGATAGGTCAATTTCCATGACCAATTTAGCATATTTGAAGTTTGTAACCTGATCAAACATTTACATGGACACAGACTACAAGTCTCACACATCATCTTTCAATTATTTTCATGCTTTGACTTGGTCCTATTATATCAAAAATCTAAGAAACAAAGGTTTTTCCATAGCTTTCACTCACTCTTCTAACAGACCAATGTCACCTAAAGGTTCCTTCAAGAGTCCTCTAAATGTTCCAATCATCAAACTAGGTCATACAAACAATTTTTATCTATTTTCAATAATATATTTCATATTGGGTCACGATTAGGGTTTTGAAGAGGGTTAAGACCACCTTACAGTCTTAATGATCATTAATAAAGCTTGGGCCTTTAATCTAGAAACTAATGCTTGAAAACTTGAGTTAGGATCCTTCCCCAACTTCTATGAACTTATTATGATATCATGCAAAGGTTGTGTGTGCCAAAAATCATACTAAAATCTTTCTCAAGTTTGTAATACCTCATTCTATGCACACAAAAAACCTTAAAATAACATTTCATGCTTTCTCCTTTAGTCTATCACCTCACACTTGGTCAACATATTTGACACAACCTCTCACACCTCTGACAATTCTTTCATGAGCTCTATCATATTAGAAACTAAACTTAACCCCTCAATAGACCACACTAGGTCTCTTTGCACATTAGACCTTAAACTACCAGTCACACTTAAACCTTGAACACACCTTGAAACCAATTGTATTATTCTCAACACCACATGTTCATGTCATAAAACATCATACCATGCTCACACATTGATTTCCATCCTTCACAGATCTTGATAACACCTCAATACTCCTCATTAGGTTAGATAGAGTCTAAAACTAGAATGGTTACATGCTAAGGCTTAAGACTTTACTCCTGAAGATTTACCTTGAAACATAATCTTTACATTGACATGTCATCATGATAGAACAAGCACTATGATTTCATACAAACATCAGATCTAGATGTGAGATCAATAGCAAAGACATTCACCATGAAACAATGATATCAAAGTTGAACACATCATAACATAGATATATGTGAGAAAACCTCTAAGAGGTAAAAAACTAATAAATATTATTCATATAATGAGAAACTAACAGGTACCTCATATAATCTTTTTTCCTCTCATTTTTTTTTCATTACATCTTACAATATAAACTCTATTATTATATATGCAAGGTAATCTTTTCATTATAAATAACTTTTTACAACCACCACATTAATGGGTCTAACATCTCTAAAGGTCATTTAATATATTTTATTATTTATTTACATGAGAATAAACTCATGATAAATAATAAAATATATTATTATTTAACTAATGTAATTTAATGTATTAAAGGTACATAAATAATGCCACTTAATCATTAATTATTCCAATACTCTCTCTTAATATTAAGTAGAGATACATAATGATTTTTAAGAGGTAACAACATAATGAAATTACACTTCATGAACCATACATGATAAGTTTTAAGAGATAATAATTAAAGAAAACATCTTTCATCATGCCATAGTTATCTTTAAAAGAATTATGCTATGTAAACATAGTCACCCAAAAGTATTACACTATTTAACTATAGACACCTAAAGGTATTACACTATGTAACCACAATCACATAATCACCTTTACATAAATTACACTATACAATTATAGATACCCAAAGGTATTATACTATGTAACCATAATTACATAGTTACTTTTAAATAAATTACACTATACATCCATAGACACCTAAAGGTTTTGCACTGTCCTCATAGACACCTTTAAAAGAATTACACTATGTTATCTTAAACCACTTAAAGTGAGTTTAGTCTAACATGATTGTGAGACTACATCCTACAGTGAGAATATATCTCATAATTTCTCGTGAATAATCAATCAAACATATTGGAGTCTTTTATAACATAAAGACCTCCATGCTACTATGTGTTGGGTACAATGTAGACTTTTATATGAAGTTTACTAAAATCACATAAAATGATTTATTACAATGCTTTGCAATAAGAAGTATAGAGAAATAGAAGAAAATACACAATCCACATGATTATTAAGAAGTGACATTATTATGCACACTCCCCCTCAATTGCAACTTCGATAAGTTCAACATTGAATGAACTTTTATAGGCTTTAATTTGTTGGTGCTACATTGGATTTTTTTATTAAAGTTATAAAATTTTGACTATCACCAAGAAGGTTGGTATAATGAGAAACTTTTACATGATATTTTTATATCATTCTTCATAGTCAAAAGGCTTCTTTAACAACTTTCACATGAAATGCTCCAAGTGATAGCACCTACACCAAACATAAATATATATCTAGAAATAAACTCATCATAATATGATTAGCATAATAATAAACAAATAAATTAATATAATCAAACAAAAAATAATATAAACCAAAGTTTACAATTTTTTTATATATTAAAGTATTTATTTTGCTAACTTTTAATGATCTAAGTATAGACCCTGTATGAATCTGGAAGCAACACCCACATCTTATGAAATATCTATCCTAATAATAGTTAGATAAATCAAAATACTAATAAGATATTTTTAACTAATGGTTAACATTATTGCACACAGTTTTTAAATCAAGCTTTAACACAACTTTCAATAAAAATATATGTAAGTTTACAATCAAGCATGTTAAACTTAACAAGTAGGTTATGTGATGCACATATAAAAAATTTACTAATAATTTAATAATAAGTTAATCAAACATTACATATATTATTAATAATAATTTTATATTATAATTTGAGTCATGAATATTTTTCTTTCTTTTTAAAGTTGACAGTTTTAGTTTGCATTTTATACTAAATCGAAAAAAAAAAGTTTTAGAAATCAAAATTTTTAATGTGATTTATACTTGATTTTGTAATAAATATAGATATTCTAGTGTGTAAACAACACTAGTCACTTTATTTGATTATAAAACAATTCAAAAAATACAAATAATTGCAACAAATGTGAAAGTTACAAGTGTCACAAGTATCATAAATAATGTCATAAATTACACTATTTAAATAAATTATTGTAAATTTAATAATAAGAGGTTTAAAATCAAATAAAATATCATCCCAATGTGTCTGAAATGTGCAAAAATTTAAATATCAATTGGTCACACGACCATCTTTAACAAAGAATATGACCAAGTCAAAGATGTCAAAAGTGTCAAAAATGTTACAAGCTTAACACATGAGATTTTACGCGACTAATAACCAAAATTTTTAACTAATTATTTTAAAAACAATTATTTAATTTTGATTAAAAATATATATAAGGATTGATATTTAATTTAAAGACCTTGGATCTATAAATATTTTTCAAAAAATACCAGTAAACTTCTATTTGTCTAATACAAGACTTCACATGCAAGCTACATGATTTAATTAATTTTGATTTTTTTTTAAATTAAAATATTGAATGCATATAAAATAAATATTTTGTGATTGCATTAAAAAAAATTAAATATTTTTTTTAGTATGTTTTTAAAATACAAGTCAACACACATGGGTCCACCATGTGCTTGCATGGAAAATTAGATAATTATAATTCATCTACTAAGCACTAACTTATGTATTATGTTTAATTCTTTTTTGGTCTAATTTTTATTTTTATTTTTTAAAAATAAATAAATCATAAGTAAATGCTTTCATAATATAATGCATGCATTTATTTAAAATTTGAAATAAAAATAGATTTAAAAAAAAAAATTAAGTGAGGTCCACTACTTGGATGGAATAAAGCCAATTAAATAAATATTTTATTTTTAAAATACTTGCATTAAAACTTCAACATATATGTTAATTCTTTCACTTTATATAGAAGCATGACACAGGTGGAGTGCAAAAAAAAATTGCAGGAGCTCTAGACATCCATTTTCAATGATTCAAAGCTTGAAAATACTTACAAATTATCATCCAAAGCTATTGATAGAACCATATCTATGATTTTTTTATTATAAAATGATATTTTAATGCTCCTACTACTGTTATGACATATTATATAGAAGTAAAAAAATATAATTTTTTTTATAGTCTTCATGGTCTGAAAATAGCTCCAACAGGTTTAAATATTGTAGAAATCATGAAATGAACTTTTAAATCTTAGAAAATCACTGAGAATACATGATTTTTATTTTAGTTTTTTATGGTTGTATAAGCTGAAGCATGATGTTTAGGAAGAGAAAAAATAAAAAAATATTGTAAGAGACTAAATCAGATAAAATAAATATCAAAATTGCTTAAAAATAATCAAACTACATAAATAAAACTAAAATTTATTACCCAAAATCTGATCTTTCACTGATTTTTATCTCAAACATACTAAAAATGACATTTGAAAAGAGAGAGAAAAATTAAAATGAGTTAAAAGAATCTAATTCAATTGAAATAAAGATCAAAAATACTTGAAAATGGTCAAACTAAGTCAATAGAGTGATTAGAATAGAAATTTACTATACAATTTATTTTTTTTAAAGGTCATACAAAGGCCATAAAAAAAATTCAAGCACCGATTCACTCATTTGTTGGCTTTCTTAATGTTTGCAACTCTTTGTAAGTATTAGATATGCAACTAAAGAGCGTCAACCACCTTTATACATATTATTAGTCCAAAAAATAAGAAAATCTTTTAAAAAAATTAATACTTAAAAAAATATTTTTAGTCCATTTTAAGATTCTCAGTTAGATCTATAACATGAAAATAGGCTTAAAACATGAAAAATTACATAAATCTGAGGTTTCTAAGTTTTTAAGAGAGAAAAAAGTAGAATAAATTACTTCCTACAGAAAGAGAAGCTTAAAAAAATTTATGATCATACCATGACTTGAAAAATAGATGAATCTAGACTTGAACACAAAATTAAAAAAAATATCTATGATCTTGTCACTTGATCACGCATCAACTAGCTCTGATACCACATGTGAACTACAGCTCATATGAACCAGTTAAGACATGAACCTAGAACTTTTCATTTATTGCTAGAGTGCTCTACCAACTGAGCTATTGGCCTCTCTATGGCCAGCCCATTGTCAGTCCAGATGTAGCTTATTTCTAACATCCCCCCCTTAAGCCACACTGTAAGTGTTTGGGGCTCCTAACCTGGGTCTGATACCATGATAAAATAAGCAATATGATTGCATACAAACATCAGATCTAGATGTGAGATCAATAGCAAAGACATTCACTATGAAACAATGAGAGCAAATTTAAACACACCATAACACAGATATACGTGAGAAAACTTCTAAAAAGTAAAAAATCTACAAATACTATTCATATAATGAAAAATTAACAAGTACCTAATTTAGTCTGTTTTTTCCTCTCACTTATTTTTTTATTACATTTTACAATATAAATTCTTTTATTATATAAGCAAGGTAATCTTCTCATTATAAATTACTTTTTACAACCACCACATTAATGGGTCCAACCTCTCTAAATGTCATTTAAGATATTTTATTATTTATTTACACGAGGATAAATTCATGATAAATAATAAAATATATTATTATTTAACTAATATAATTTAATATATTAAAGGTATATAAATAATATCATTAAAATAATTAATTGTTTCAATATCAGAAGAATTATCAGGTGTCCTTCAAATTCTCTCTCAACAGAGAGACAATAATTTGCCTTCAAATTATTTCTTGTCATAAGACTCCTTGTCACATACCACTTCACCATGCATGACCCCAACTTTGACTTTGACATCAATGACAACATTTATGCCACAACACTAATAACAAGAACATACCTCAACACATGGCCACTATAAATAGTCTTCAAACATATTAGAATTGGCTATTTGGTTAGTATAATAGACATGTCAAGCATAGAGAGTTCAAGCTTAGTGATCTTGTCCTCAAAGAAAACCAGAAGAACACCATAGCTGAGAAAAATAAGAAAGGCAAGTTCAAGCCTAATTGAATAGGCCCCTATGTCATTATTACTTATTATGTATCTAGAGCTTACATGTTAGCTACACAGAAAAGAGATGAACTTGATGAATCCATGAATATAATACATCTCAAGTATTATTTTGCTTGAAAGACCCAAGGTATTTTCTATGAGAATCATTTACATAGTACCATAATATCACCTTCATTATAACATATTGTATATCATTCCTTTCATACCTTCCTTATTGGCCAAAGTTAGTTTACCCTCCCATAATCACCTTTTTTTTACCTTGGTTTTGATCCATTGTTCTTCGAGCACCTTCAAAGATTAGGTTTAGATGAATTTTTAATTGTTGATTCAATATGGTGATTCATTTAACGTATATTTTTTAGAATCAAGTCTTGGGGTAGTATGATAGTGGTTTGGTAATTGCATTCTTCATTTGTATCACATTCTATCTCATTATAGGTGTTACTAAGTATAATCGTCTTTGAGAAAATTAGTATCATTGACTTATGTTATTGTTTCCTCATTATAACCACCATTAGAAAAATTAGGAGCAACCCCATTTTATCCTCATTGCCATATCACTATTCTATACTTTGACATGTGCTTATCTCCAAAAATTTTGTTACCTCGTCAGACTCTCCACTGTAGGTGGAACTATAGTAACTTGAGGTCCTTCAGAACTATGTAGGCATCATTTGAATCACATTGAGGTCAGCTCAATCAACTCCTTTACCATGCTTTTGCTATTTTATGAGCACTTTGAGTTTGAATGCTCTCACCATTTTTGTGATTTATTTACACTCTCATCATTTTATAGGATCATTCTCATTCCAAGCAATAGATGTAGTAAATACTATGAACTACCAATTCATTTCATTAGTGGATACTCATATTTTGACTTTAGTGTGGCTTTAGCCTAAACCATACTCCTACACTTGTGCAATTTGTTTATATTGACACTTTCATGATTGTGAACATTATCCCCTTTTTTTTCTATGCACTCGTTATTTTATGAGACCATTCTCATATTCTTATACAAGTCAATCATGTTTTCTTATCATTTATTTTATTCTATCAAATATCCTAAGAGAACTATATTTGACCTAA
Organism: Torreya grandis; assembly: GCA_037957365.1. NCBI lineage: Eukaryota > Viridiplantae > Streptophyta > Pinopsida > Cupressales > Taxaceae > Torreya > Torreya grandis. The sequence goes on from JARHVA010000808.1 coordinate 29,497, forward strand.
ATTTCACATTAGAATTAGTGTCCATAAAATTATGTAGGCAGCATTCATTTGCCCAGTACATCTGGAGTCATCTCAACTATCCCCTTCTTTTTCTTCTATTCCCCTTATTTTTATTTGTGTTTGTGTCATTGTCTTTTATAACTTAGGGAAAACATTGTGTCATTTGTTCTTGTGTTTTTTTACTTGTGTTATTATTATTTAGCCTAGGAGTCACCCTATCACCAAGAGTAACATTTTTATTACACATGCACGAACAAGTTTGTGTTATAATTAACTATTTTTGTTTGTTTTTATTTATTTATTAGTGTTTTGTTTGTTTGTTTCATTTTCATATTATTTTTTTATCTTTTTTTATTGATTATCATAGGATTTTTACACTTTATTTACACTTGAGTTTTGATTAGCCATATCTTATACTTGAGTTGTGAATTTGTACATGTTCTTAAAATTATTTTATGGTATTATAGTCACTTGGAATTTGATTGTTCATATCTTATGCTTAAGTGATTTTCACTTACATTTAAATTAAATTTTTCATGCTTTGGATACACATTGTTATTATAATTGTCTATAACTATGCTACATAATATCACAAGCTATACTAAAAATCAGGCTAAAAGATATATCAGATAATGTAGTGGAAAGTACTTCTCCTTTTTCATACTTGGAAAATCTTAGACCTACCCAAGCACTACTCAAATGTCAAGTAATTAAAACATAATGAATTATAATCACTGCTAGTTAGGATGTGCATATCCATACTAAAAGGTAGCCCAAATTCAGGCTTAACATTTGTGTTGGTTTATTGTCACTTTGTAAGCATAGATTTAGTATGTAAGCCCCCTTTCCTAATTTTCCATACTTAGGTGACTCATGTGGACCTTCCCTGATCATATCCACCCTTATAAGGAAAAATATGAATTGTATCATGCTTCCATCCACCTTATTAGGGAAAACCATTGTATTAATGATTATAATCACCTCTGAGCAAATTGTTATTTTTTGACATATCTGCTCTACTAAGAATTTTTTTAATATACTAATGATTATAACTGCTTTTAAGCAAGTCATTATCATTCATTGGCCCTACTGGGGCACCTCATCAAGCTACTAATTATAATTAACTTTGGACAAATCAATATTTCTACCCCTATTGTTTGTTATCATTCTGGAGTGCACCCTACTTAAAGATGTGCAAAGCACATCCTCACTTCAACTAATACAATTAAAACTTCTTAGAGTGTGGGTGATTGTACTAAAAATAACCTCTAGAAAGGGTTGATTCCCTTAAGATTTATCTATTAAAATTGATCACTATTACTTTTAGATGAAAATGGGAAGGGAAAATTGAAGGGAAATCCTATCTAATGGGGTGATGCACCTAAATTGTTTAAATCATCTAAAAGTTGTAGAAACTAATGCACGCATATAAACTAATAAAATTCTTATAAGTCCCTTAAGCATAAATATTTTAGATTAAAGATTGAAAGAACTTTGGATTACAAGATTCTTTTTTACCTCTTCAAATGACCTGTAGAAGGTGAGATAGAAAGCAATAGACAAGGAAGAGACCTGTGAAAAAGAGATATAATCCCACTTATATGCTGATACATAATCAATTACATGTTATTCACTGTCAAAAATCATATGCAAAATAAAAATCTTCTTTATTGATGTATGGTTCAAGATATAATTTTTGCTTCAGCTCTAGGAAAAATAATCCAAAAAATAGCTTCAAAAAGCCAATATATATCTATCAAAACCTAGCTATAGCCAATGTGGCATTGAAAATGGAGATGTAAGGGTCTTGGTTGACTAACTCAAGACTAATTCTGCTTACAATGTTTTAAATAATCATAAAAAATCCCAAAACTCTATGAAATTTGCATGGTCTTCAAACTTGGTGTAGAAATAAGGTGGTGGGCCCATATTAGACAAGTCAATCTCCCTACATGAAAATATATGCCAAACCTTGGATGCTTTAACTCCACTTGAGGTTGATTTGGAAGTATTTGAAAGGCTTGGATGACAAGTTAACCAAGAATAGATGCAACACTTGACAATTAGTCAATTGGAGCTCAAGATTAATCAACCCCAATTAGCCCTCCCTTGCATGAAAATGGACCTTGAAGAGTGAGAAGTGCATAAATATCAACATGTAATAGCAGATATGAAGCATGGAAATCCATTCTTAATCTTTGATGACCAATTTCAATGCCAAACCCAAGCATGATAAGATGATCAATTAAGCCATTTAGACCAAATATGTCTAAAGGCTAATTTATGCTCCTGGTCACCATTAAACCTGCAATAAGAAACCATGAAACCTAAAAAAATATTAATTAGACCTTTAACAACTTTTTTCATCATCAAATATGTGATTTTGATAAGAAAACCTTCACCATTCAATCAACAAGGTTGACTAGGCCTATTTTATTTTATTTTCCAATAGATTGGTCATTTTGATCAAGCTAGTAGGGACACTTTTGAGATGATTTTTGATCAAATAAATGTTTAAAGATGAATAAAAAGTATTAGGCTTAAATATTCACTGATTATATTCTATTGAACTACCCTGTACTTTATTTTACATATATTTTTTACAAAAAACATGATTTTCACCCTCATCTGTATAGCTCTATGCATAAAAGTGGCATTTTTGGAATCCTTTATAAGTGTACTTAACATTTAAAAATATTTTATGTTTATCTATGATGATTTGGTATCAATAAAATCTACTTTTCTCAAAACTAGTATTTCAAGGGTTTAGGAGGGTTTTAAAGCTGAATCTTTCAAATGATGATTTATAAAGTACAGACCTCCAAATTTAAAAATCTTGTCATTTATTTTTAGCACATTGATCCCCCTGACATCTTTGAAAATATTTGGTTTCCATGTAAAATATATGAAAAATTATTGTGGATGAAATTTACTTGTGGGGTTTAGCTTACATTCTGGGTTACCTACACTCTTAAAAATTATTCATAAAGTAAATCCCCTCAACTAATCTCAATTTTTCATTAATTTTAATTAAATATGGGTCCTAAAAACATACTAATATTATTTGGCCAAACTCCATACATGGTGAATAATATGAGCATCTGAACAAGGGGTTTGGAAGGGTGTCAAGAACTGCAAAAAATGAAAAACTTCACCAAGATGAAAATAACATTTTCCCTAGTTCAAAAATTTTAAAAACATCATTATGGTACCTTTATCATGCTATCAAAACACTTTAAAATCATATTTTTCTTGAAAAGTCTAAAAATGTCTTTTTGGCCCATGTGCCTATTTGCTTGCATAAGAATGTATGAGCATGGTTTGCATAAAATTTGGAGTGTCAACACTATTTAAATATCTTATTATGATGTAACAACATCATTCCATGCTTTTCAAATTTTTACTTTGTCTTAAAAACCTCTATGGCACTCCAAAATGATGTTTGCTCTAATGGTGACCTCCAATGGATATGTTGATGAGTATGACAAAATAGAGAGTATATCCACTCATCCAATGGCCATAAAACTTGTTCAAATAGTTATCCAACTCATGAATACCTTGTGTACAAATTTTGAGTTCAAACTTCCACCTGTAGCTCTCAGAATCCTTAATTTTGACTTCTATGCATGGACTATCTACATTTTTTACTGAGTTTTGGTGCTTTAGATGTGTTTTCATGGTTTTTTGAGGTTTTCAAGGTCAAAAACATATCCAAAAGTCTTAAAATTCCTTTAATATTGATAAAATCCTCTACCCCTATTTCAATCATGCTTAGACCTCCACACAAGGTAATCTAGGCCTTACACAGTCAATTTATGTACACTTATGCAGGGTTTGACCATGTTTGGGCATGTTTATCCTTCATGGGAGAATTATATCATGATAACATGTATTTAAAATATTACCAATACTGATTCCCTATATTGCTAATCTTTATCTTGAATGTTCTTGACTTTACCATTCCAAAAAAACTCATCAAGAGTTATGCATCATGGTAAAGTACAGTCATCAAAGTGGAGATAAATGAGGCGTAGAAAGTAAATTAGGTGTTTTTCATGATCTCACCATATTTTAGCTGATGATAAACCTCTTATAACACTTATCACTCTCATTTCATTCCACTTCTTGATTGATAACTTACCTTAGACTCCAAACCGTACCTTATTCCATATATCGGATTGTATTTATCATCCTTATGTCATGACCAAATAGTACTTTGGTCCTCTTGAAAAGTCTTAACAAGTTCATGATCATATGGCCATACATGAGGGTGTATTCATATGCTCATTCTATCTTAAGTGAATCTTGAAGCTCATTTTTCCATGATTGTGAGGATAATTTTGCGGTTCAGCATGATTGTAGCTTACTATGGCACAATAAACTAGCTATAATATCTATCTCTTGTATCTTAATAAGCTTAAAACCTCACCATTTTTCCATAAGCATGATGAATTATGAGACCCTTATAAACCCTATTTCAAAACCCTTATAGATGTCATGCCTATAAGCTTGTTTTTTCCCAAGCATGATTGTAGGCTCCATTACATCTAGTGATGTAGGTGATCATGCTTGATTTAGTACTTATAAACCTTCCATATGTATATGCTACTTTTCCCTTACAAAATTCATGATAAATATAATATTAATGCTCAATTTATGTCTTGATTCTTGATATATCCTCCATTTAAGACCACTAGGAGCATCCTAAGACTACAAGTAGCCTTCATGCCTATACCTCTTGTAGAATCTTATGACAGTGACTGTAGGGTAACATTTATATCTTTATAAGCCACTTTGAGATTTGACCATAATTTTACTTTTCCCCCTAAGACTTTGTAAAGATAAATTAGTCTTAAAATTCAATAAGAGCCCCTAAACCAAACAAAAAATCTTTTCTCACAAGCATTAGGCTTCTTCTTGAAGCACAAGCCTATAGGTGCTTCCTACTACCTATAGGTCTTTATTAGGGACTCAGCTTCATCATAAAAACCCTTCTCTCTTTCCAATGAATCTTAAAGAATCAAAATATTTTGCTCTTTTGAAACAAATTTCTTGCATACATTATTGATACCTCATCAACTTTCCTTTGCCAAATACTTTTCATTAAGTATTGATTGTGTTTTTCCACTTAATGGCCCCTGTACATACTAAGACAAGGAGCATTTAGGGCTTAGATAGTGTGAGCATGATAATAGGTCTAATAAGTCCAATTGAGTCCTTAGGTATATTTTTGTTTTATAAAATAACATCTCCTATCTCTTCCCCTAGCATCTTAGCCTCTTTATTATGACTCCTAGGTCATAACCCTACTTGGTTGTAGGTCATCATAGGTTACCTGTAGGTTCCCTTATGGATCTATATGTGCATTTACATCATGTTCAAAGTGAAATATTTTTAATTGAAACTCCTCTTAACCCTAACCCTATGAACCTCCTTCAATGCATGCCTTGAAGGTCTCAAAACAAAAGAAACCTTCCCCTTGGTACTATGTCCTTACTTGATTGTATGATTTATTCTTCATATTTGTACAGACCAGTTTGTGAAAGGATGGTGAAATGACCACTTGAGATGCTTAATTGAGTTGATCAATGTCACTATGACATCACATGACTTTCAACCCTCTTGATATGATCAACACTCTTGATAAGGTCTTGAAATCCCAGAATCTCTAGTTAACTGTAGGTTGCCTCTTTAGGTTTGTTTGAAGTTTGAAAAGCTTATTCCTCCATATGATTCATGTAGAAGAAACCTTATAATGATAACCTATGTCCTTTATAATATACACCCACTTCTTAAAGCTTCAAGGAGTCTAACTCATACCAAAAGGCCTCCCTACAAGGCACAAGCCTGTATGTGCCTTTTAGGGCTATAAGTGAGTTCCCTAATAATTATGACTTTTTGGATTCTAAGACACATGACTTTGAAAAGTGGAAAATCTTTAAGGACTACCATTCTGTGACATGTCAAAACCTTTTTCAAATACCCTTTGAAAACAATCCATCTCCTTTCAAAGCATGACTATGTATATATCTAACCTGTGTACGGAATTGACCAGATGTAACTTTAAGGAAGGTTCAAAAATAATGATTTATTTCTTTGACAACCTCCATTGCAATAAGTAAGGTTATTTTATATAGACCATATGAAAGACCTTTGCCTCTTTGAGATCCATATCTTTTTCTCATGCTGATGTCTTGGCTAGATATTAGGCCTATGAACCTCTATATTGGTTGTGTTATGAGCTTTATGGTTTATCCTACTTGATCATGTCTGGGATGATGCCATTGTTAACCTTTGTTCTCCTATGTGAGTGATATTTGATTTTGTATAAGCCTTCAAGGAACTTTCATGTTCTTTACTACAACCTGATGATCAACTCTTGACTGTTGTATACTTGTTTTAGGTCCTCATCCATAACTATAATTTGACCTTGAATAGCCTACAAACACTCCTTATCATGTTCATAGTGCTCCTTGAGCTACCTTTGGCTAGTTAAGGTGATATCATAGAATGGAGGTGGGGTTTGGGGGGTGAGTGAAGTGGAAGGACATGAATAATGATGGAGAAAACATGATAAAGAGTGGAATGAAGGTGAAGACACAGTGATAATGGTTGTTTGAAACAATGATATGGAGAGGATGAGATGGAGGTGGGAAAGGAGAGGATCATGAGAAAACTAGGATGAGGAGAGTATGAAAAAATCAACACATGACCATTATTTCACTTTATAGTAGAGGGCATTGGAGGAGAGGAAGAGAGAAAAATTGAAACTTGGTTTGCTAAAAAAACTTTCAAATTTGCAAAAATTCCTTAAAGAATGCTAAATAGGCCCCTTTGAGCATGGAGATGGGCTTTCTTGCCATGAAACAAGAAGAAACTCTTAGAATTATGATTGGAAATAATGAAAATTTTATGGAAACCCTGAAAACATGAACTTCTTGAAAACTTGAAGCTGCCATCTCCTCCCATGACCATATAATTCTTCCTTGTAAGCTTGTCAATGCTACAGATTGACTGGCTGAGTTTGAGACCTTTATTTGACCTTGAATTGGATGAATAACACCTAAAAGAGACAATGGAAAGGTAGAACAAGTCCTCAATATTCCAGAACAAGTTAAATTTCCATGAAGCCCTGCCTAGGTAAGGAGAAAATGGAGAAAAATAGTGACCTTCCTGGTTGCAAGGAAACAAAATTTGACTTGTCTTCAACTAAATGATTCATGAGCCTGGAGAATCCAATTGAGAAAAAACTTAGACAATTAGGAATCCATTTGAGTCTAATTTTTTCACCCCAAATTTTAGAATTATACCCTTCCTTAGCAATCCATACTACTCCCAAACCTATAGGCAGGTCTCTCTATGCTAACAAACAAAGTAACAAAAAATGATTGTTTTAGGGCCTGTATAGCCAATAATTGCCATGAAACTACTCATGAAACTTTAATATTCCATGAAGAATATATCCCCTACCCTGGGTTGTACGAAAACCATATGGATTCCATATTTCTCTTGAAAATTGAAGGAAATAAGCCTTATTTGCCCCTTTAAAAGCCAAAACAAGTCTTCCACTGCTAAGTTTAGAAGATTTTAAAAGTATCACGTACCATATCATTCAAAAATACAAATTTTAACCTTTTACATGTTTTAATATTACAAATTTGGCATGTGGGAGGGGTTGTGGGACCTTTTTGGCTTAATTAGCATATCAAATGACCTTTTTAAAGTTTGAAACTTTAGACTTAAGCTATTTTCACATTTTTTTACATGACTAAAGGCCAAATGGGATAATTTAATGACTTTTAAAACTATTTCTGATGTTTTTTACCTTATTTTTTGATGTTTTTGACCAAAATTTGTGTTTTAGGCTATAATTGACCAGATTGACCAACTATAAAGAGATATTGGTGAGAATTAGGAGATTTTTGAATGACATGGGTAGTAATTTGACCTTGAAAAGTCAAATTACTAAAATTAATTATATATGGAATTATTTTCTTCTTTTTGAGGACATGTTTGTCGACTCTATTTTGTCATTCGATCCCTTGAAAGGGATCCAATTTTCATCCATCACATTTTGGGACATTAATATATTTTTCATTGTTTAATAAGACATTAATGTTCCTATTACTTGTAATGTCTTCCCAAATAGAGGCAAACTGTAGGCACCCCATTTTGGTCACAACTTTTTTCCAATCAAACTTCATATTTGTTTCTACCAAATAATATAAATTAAGTCTAGGAATCATTGAATTTCCCAATTTTATCTGTACATCAAATATTAGTACCAAGAATCATGTTGAGGCATCCTTATTTAGGGTATTATCCTATACTTAATAGTAACCTCTCATGAATTCATCTTTGGTCAAGTTGTGACCTAACAAATTAACAGATTCACCTTTAGACCCATTAAGCGAGGCACTTAAATAATTTCTAAAGTGTAAAAATGCTAAAGATAATGAATTACTAAGAAAATAAAATTAAGTACTTAGTTGAAATTTCCATGTGTAATTAATGAATATTAATTTTGTAAAAAATAAATTTTAATAAAATTAAGGTCATGATGTCATCATCTTAAAATTCAAGGAATTGAAAATATCTCCATTAAAGCCTTAAATTTAGAAATGGAGAACTATGCTTAATAAATAGGATCTTTATTCTAAATATTAATTTCTTATCCCCTCCTTAACCCAAATAGGTTTAAACTAAACCTAATTGTAGTTAAATCTAACCTAACAACACCTGGGTTAGAGTTAAAATGAAAACTTATAAATAGAAGTGCCAAGGTCCTTCTAAAGGGAGATTTTATGTGTAATGTTATAATGTTAAATTATTGAGAGATAAAGCTTTCTTATAATGTTATAAGGCAAAAATATTTATAGATTACTACATCTTGCCAAAGTTGGGCCAAACATTGCCAGAGTGACAAGGATAAATGATGTAAAGAGAACCATTGTTAAAGACTCTTTAAGCACACGACCAAGCATATTCCTCTAAAACCAACATGCAACTCTTGCTCACAAGGAAGATTGATACATCTTGCCAAATCCAAGGCAAACAATGCCAAGGTGACAAGGAAAAATGATGCAAGGAGCATCATTATCAAAAACTCTTTGAGCACATGACCAAACACATTCCTCCAAAGCCAACATGCAATTCTTGCTCATAAAGAAGGTAAAGAATACTTGTTATATCTTATATTGTTAATTACTTATATTATTTTTTAGCTCCTTAAGTGTTTAGGCTTGAGGTGCTAGATTATTTATGTATTTTTATTTAGATATATCATACTAACACTTTACTAACTCCCCTTTTGGATTCCTATCTCACACTATCCACTGGGGGCATAAACACAAATACACAGGTTCTTCATTTGACACATTTTCCCACTTGGAGGAACCCTATACATAGTTTTGATTCCCAGGATCTATCTTTCTATACTCTACATCCCATATTTAGAATTGTTATATATTGATATTGATCATGTTACACTTACTCATATTTCTTGTTATTTATTACTACTATAGACTCAGCATATGCACATCTTAGCTCTTACAAAGATTTGTATCACATATTCATGCATACTTTCATTTCTATCTTTCCTAGTTTAGAATTGATTGTATCTGTATGCTTATTCTATTCAAGGGCATTTGAATATGCCATTATTTTTTGGCTATACAAAACTTCTATTCATAATATGTATATTTTGGACATGTGTCCATGTCCTTGTGTGTGCCTTCATGATTGTGTATGTGTACATTTGAACATGTTCTTTTATGTGAATCTAATCTAACTTACATGTTACATATGTGGACATTTGAACATGTCCTTATATGTCTTGTTTTTCTCATATTTAGTGACATGTGCCCATGTCCCTTGTATTGTGTCCTCTTGGCCTACTTTGTGTGCCTCATATGTTTTTTATGTATGATTTATTATATGTGTCATGTCAATAACACTTGTCTCTTGTTTGTTACACACTCTAGTTTTTTATGCGATGAGGGACCTCATGCATCTCCCCTTCCTACTTGGGTGTCATGATGGACATCATGCCCCATCCCCCTAGGCAGCTACTCAGTTATTACTCATATTTATTATTACATACATTGTTATATCTATCTTGACATCCTTGTGAATGCTAGACATGACATACATCATGTATTACATATGCTCATATTATCTCACATTTTGATGTTATATATGCAAATTATATTATATTATTATTCAATTATCATATATGCTCTAGCTAACATATATTTTATAGATATTTTTATTTTGAGTATAGTTGTTGCATAGGTTCAAAAAATCCCCTAAAAATATGGGGAATTCATATGGGTTTGTCATAGAGATCAAGGTCATATATTGCATTCATAGTACATTTTCAACACATGCTCATATTATAGAAATTAGACTCAAGTAACCATAGTGGAAAAATAGTGAACCAAAGATCAGTATGGTTGCATAGAAATCAGACCAAAAAGACACTAGTACCACATTTCTAATAATGGTGTTACTGTCTAATATATGACACTATTTTATAGTAGATTTAGTTTCATAAAAAAACCTAGATTGGCTAGAAAAGTACAAGTATAGTAAGGTTTGCACAAATTTAGTTATAGATTTATGAGTTTTACTCAAATTCATATCACTTTACTCAGATTTGGGGGCATCATGCATGACATGACCATTCCCAAATTCAGTTCAGATACCCAGCTATAGATTATTATAACTCAGTCAAGAATCTATATGTTTAGATATCAGATTTGGGGGCATATGCATGGCACATTGTTTATGTATGCTCATTTACACACTGGTTAATTAGATGGAATAATAAATTCCATGTCATTATCTATGTTGTATATACCCAGCATCATATTCTATGTTGAACACTAGTTTCATACCTTACTCCATCTGCACTGGTTGGCATTCTCGAGTGGCCGCAAAGCTAACATACCAAGTTAGACATGCCCAATTAGATATTTGTAATTACTTCACACAATTCAGTTTCAAATGCATCAACTACACATGGGTGGGTAATGATGGAGTCATAGCCTACTTGCATTCTTGAGCCACCTATATGAGAGGGTTGGGGACACAATCAGTCCAAACCAAGCTATTTATAGGTCATGATCCACAAACAGGGTGGGCAATGGAGTAAAAACCCGATTGAGTTATTGAGCCACCCACACATGAGGATTGAAAAATCCATCAGCTCAGCTCAAGATATTCATCGATTAATCACTATATACATGCACACACACTGGTTATCACTAGGTTTATACATTGGTTCATGTACCCAGTGAAGTGTATTCATTCATTTCCTCTCCCCTATCTCTTTACCTAGTTTTACGTAGTTTTACTTCTTTAATCAGTTTAGTCTTTTATTTTTTTTATATCTTAAGGATTGATTTATACATGTTTCACTTATAGGACAAGCATGGGAGCATGCTTCACATACTCAAACCCAGCTTCATGAGCTTCACCTCCTAATTAAGTCTAGGTGTGCTTCTTTTTCATTTATCCTAGTGATTCAGGGGTATCCCATGATGACCCCAAGTTTGGTCCATTTTTGTTTTAAATAGTCTAATTAGATGTCCTACATGTGATAGAGGTCAGTTGAAGTCCATGGGTAATGTCTAGTTTTTCTCAAAGTGCATAGAATTTGAATTGCTCAATTTCCCACCAAAAAAGTCAGTATTTAAAATTTGAATATTTTGAAGCCTTCTTAAGGACTTATGTGCAATGTAAAAATGTGTCAAGATGTGTCAAGCATGTAAAAAGGGATTAGATGTTTTTGGAGGTCTAAAATTTATTCTTTAACCTATGTTTGGATATACATGTCATATAAGAGATTTAGGGGTTATTTTTGTGTGAGTGTACTTGTGGGTATGGATTTGGAGGACTATTTTGTAAACTAGACCTTAATAGGCCTAATAAGGCTAAACTGAGATTTAGGAAGGACAAAAAGGGATATCAAAACATTAAGATATTGCATGAAACTTCATTAAAAGCTGGTGTTGGATAAAAGGGTGTTCAAATTTGTGAATGGTTACCCTATATTCATTCGTATAAACTGTACAAGTCAACAAAAACCCAAAAATAAGGCTAGTAGGACTGAGACAAAATAGGCAGAGTTGGGAAAAGGATATGAGTTGATGATTGAAAAGTGTTTGTGAGTTTTTAAAGGGTTGTCAAAGTTGTTTAATGACAAGAGTGGGTTATAAATACCCTACCAAGCAAGATCAATACAATTGAAGACACAAAGACATCAAGAGAATCCAAGTAAACTTTTAGTAAGAAGTAACAAATCAGCCATTTGAGAAGTGTATTGTGAGTAAAGGTTTAGAGTGAGAGTATTTGGTATTTTATCTGCATCATTTTAGTATCAAAGAAAAGGAAAGATTTTTTGGATTGTTAAAAATATTGAAATTATGTATTTTGAAGTGAAGTATAGGATATGTAACCAAGTGCAGTGTTCCATGGAGAGAACCAGTAGACATGAGGATGATTTGGTTAAGATCATGACCCAATTGATTTCTCCATTAGTGATGAGGATGGAGGCCATTGAGGATACTCTTAGAAGGAGAGAAGAAAGAGAAAATAGGTAGCAAGGTGAAGTATCACCTTTGCAAGTAAGGATGAATGAGAGAGAGAATAGAGAAGTGGTATAAGAAAGGCCACAAGTACATGAAATAGTTCAAGAGGGAATGGGATAGTGCCGTGCAAGAGAGATCAGTGAATTTATAGGTCACATAATGAGAAGAGTTGAAGGTCTAATGAGGCAAGGACTAAGACAGATTTCAGGGGCAATGTTGAAATTGCCATAGAGATGGACACAAGCAGTAGAATGTCCAAGGAATATGAATAGCAGTATACAATAGTAGAGAGAGGTGAATGAGGATATAAGATAAGAGAGGAATGAGTCACTGCTTATGAGGAGAGTAATATTGTAGTAGAAATAAGGCAAAGAACTAGCCTAAAGAAGAAGTCTATTAAAAATTAGATGCAAGGCCTATGGTAAGGTATGTAGTTTGGTTATTGATGGTGGTAGTACTAACAATATTGTTTCATTAGAGATGGTATATAAATTGAGGTTGAAAAGGATGCCACATTTAGAGCCATACAAAATTGCATGGGTTCATAAAGGTCATTAGATATTGGTAAGTGAGCAAAGTTGGGTTGAGTTTCAGATAGGAAGATATCAAGATCAAGTTTTGTGTGATATTTTGCCTATAGATGTGTGTCGCTTGTTGCTAGGGAGGCCATGGCAGTTTGATAAGCATGCCATACATTATGGGATAGCAAAAACCTATACCATTAAGCAAGATGGATAGTCATATACAATTATTCCATTAAAAGGTGAAGAAGATAGGAGAGATGAGAGAATCATGATGATGTTGACACGATAATGTTGGAGTAGAACTATCGAGAGTTTGAGTTTGATCAAAGCACCCAAAGAAGAAAGGAAGATGAATTATGTTGAGTAAGTTGATGTGAGAATTGAAGAATGTAGGTTGGCAGAAAATAGTTGTCCAAGAGAGGAGGATAGAGCACCAATGAGAATGATTAATAAAGAAGATAGCCAAAGCAAACATGGTAGCCAAGCATGTGAGAGAACAGATAGAAATATAGTGATTGACATAGCAGACAAGATGGATGAGCAACGGTATGGGATCGATACCAAGAAAGTGAAGAGGAAGTTGGAGATTGAAATGTGTAAGGAGGAAGCACATGAGGAAGCCATGAAGGCTTCAAACATTATTTCTAATATCTTGTTTAATGATGAATGTGTAGGTAAAGAACAAGCATCCCAAGAAGAGGATGACAAAGATTTGATCCATATGTAGTAGAGTTATGAGAGAAACCAAGAAGGTGGGATTATGAAAGTGAGAAGACAGACCATGTATATGTAGGTGAAAGAAGGCAGTAAAGATGATGATGTATAGTATCAAGTTAATAATGTGCATAAGAATGAAGTAAACAAAGAACAAGCACAAGTTGTGCATGAAGTGGAATAGATAGTACAATAAGCATGGGTAAAAGAGGAAGATAGCATATTTGCAGTAGTGGTTGAAGATGGAGTTAATAATAAGGAGGATTAGTTTGCAAAATAAAAAGAGTGGTACACACCTGGCAAATAAGAAGAAAAGAGCAATATATGATTTATTTAACTTAGTTGTTTTGTATGCAAGTATGTGGACTGAGGAGTTGACGCAGAAAAGGCATAAATTTGGGGCCAAAGAGCATGTTCATCTTTATGAGAAGCAAGTGGAGGAAAATAACTTTTATGAGGAGGTCCATTGTATTCCATCAATAGCATATCCCAAGTGCAACATTCGGCACCTGTGGCAAAGATTCTTCCAACCTAGCAGTATGATATAGGGGCATCACATGATGACCCCAAGTTTGATCCATTTTTGTTTTATATGGTCTAATTAGATGTCCTATGGGTGCTATAGGTCAGTTGAAGTCCATAGGTAATGTCTAGTTGGTCTCAAAGTGCATAGAATTTGAATTGCTTAGTTTCTCACCAAAAAAGTCCCTATTTAAAATTTGAATATTATGAAGACTTCTTAAGGAATTGTTTGCAATGTAAAAATGTGTCAAGACATGTCAAGCATGTCAAAATGGATTAGACATTGTTGGAGGTCTAAAATTTGTTCTTTGACCTATGTTTGGATATATGTGTCATATTAGGTGAAAATCATGAATAATGCATCTTTGAGAAAGAAGACCTCCAGATAGTAAAGGCATCAAGATTCAATTATACGTCTTTGGAGGGTAATAGGGATTCATTTGTAGATAATTGGGATGATTCCATTCGAGGAGAAGAGAGAGACAATGTAATTGACAAGATTTGAGAAGAAAGGATGGAAGTTTTGGTAACCCCTGTTATTTGAGTGAATATTTGTAGTCCCTGTTGAGGAAATTTACTAAATGCATTTTTTTATGTTCATGAGGAAATGAGAATGATAGTGATTTTAAAGGTGTAAATGAATAGTAAATACATGATTAAATGAAGAGATAGAGTACAAAGAAAACCCAGTTGAAGGTGATGACTACTCAGACCTTGTTTTGTGCAATATAAGTGATTAATGAAATTTGATAAAATTTATTTATGCTCACAAATGTGTTTTGAATGTGTGTTGTAAATCATAATTATCAAGATTATAATTCAAGTGCGTGGTGTGTATAATTATGTGATAGTAGTTTGGGTGATGCAAACTGTTTCTTTAGATTTTGATAATCAAATGCATTTGATAATGGTTTATAACATTTATTGAAAGGTTATTAGATGTATTTATGAGGTCAAGTTAGCAAGGAATGACAATAAAGACATTTGATGATTAGACAGAACCCTGATGACTGTAAAAAATAGTGGGTTGGACTGTGTTTGTGACTTTTGAGAAATAAGAGCAAAGAATAGATGTGTCATTGATCATTGATCTAAAATGATTTGGTAAATGCATATAAGTTCATTAAAAGATATTAAAGTTTATTTTTTATCAAACAACTTGTTATAAGGTTCCTAACACAAAAATAGACCTGTAGAGTGGTTGAGATCCTCTATTTTCTATGAAAAACTTTAAAAAGGTTGAAAGTGAGTTAAATTCTTGAACAGAACTGACTAGGGATTTGAGATTAAAAAAAGTTCTAAATCATTGTGACATGTTTTGTGAATCATTTTAAATTTTTATAACCTTTGTATTGATCAATAATGGAATGAGAAGTCTAAACTTTGAGTCAGACCTATAGATAGTTAAGACTGAGTCTACAAAACATTGTGTTTTAATGCAAATAAGCATCTTGTGCATGGAAAGGGTCCAATAAATATTGTGTGAAGGTAGATAGGGTCCATACAGACCTATTATAGAAATTTCTTTTGCTTGAAACTCAATCTATCTCAAAATATTGGGTTTTTAAGGCTCTCAAGCCTGTAAAATGTCTAGGAAACCCTAGGTTTTAGTCTAAATCAAGAGATTCCACCATTAAATTTTATTTAAATTTTTGAAAAGATCCATTTTAAGGTGGTTGAAGATATTTAGGGATTATTTTTGTGTGAGTATACTTGTCAGTACAGATTTGGAGGATTATTTTTTAAACTAGACCTTAATAGGCCTAATAAGGCTAAACTAAGATCTAAGAAGGATAAAAAGGGATATCAAAACATTGAGATATTGCATGAAACTTCATAAAATGCTGGTGTTAGATAAAGGGTGTTCAAATTTTTGAATCATTGGCCTATATTCATTTGTACAGATTGTACAAGTCAAGAAAAACCCAAAAATAAAGCTAGTAGGACTAAGACAAAACAAGCAGAGTTGGGAAAAGGATATAAGTTGATGATTGAAAAGTGTTTATGAGTTTTTAAAGGGTTTTCAGAGTTTTTTAATGACAAGAATGGGTTATCAAGACCCTACCAAGTAGTATTAATATAATTGAAGACACTTATAGAGAATCCCATTAAACTCTTAGCAAGAAGTAACAAACCATCCATTTGAGAAGTGTATTGTGAGTAAAGGTGTAAAGTGAGAGTATTTGGTATTTTATCCACATCACCTAGTCATTTCACTTTGCTAGACTTATAAAATAAATGGGGGAATGTATTCACCTAAAAGTGGTATTTGATTGCTAAGAGTGCTAATTGAGATTACATATCCCTAATTTAGCCCTAGACCTCTAATAGAGCCTAGCATCACAATTATCCAGACTTTGTGTGCACCACAGGCATCCATAGTCATCCCTAAAGTATGTTGGAAATATTGTCATTGATGTCAAAAGTTTAGTATTATTGGTGATAAAGGCCCCATTGCATTTAATATTGTTTATCTTGGCTAATATGAGTTAATATTTATTTAATATTAATGAATATATTTTTGGTTGCATATGAGACAAAATAAGGGCCCATGGAGAAGTCGAAGAGTCATGGGATAAAGATAAAAGAAGGATGGGATGCATTTTCCCATGAAGAGTCATCTTGGGGAACACCAAGAGTCACCAAGTGAAGACAAAAGAGTAAAGGGCAAATTTCTCATGAAGGGACACTTTGAGGAATACGAAAAGTCACCAAAGATAAGGACAAAAGTGGGAAAGACATTTTTGGTCATGAAGGGTCACCACATGACTTTTCAAATGCTTGGATATGAAGGGTCGATCACCACATGACTTTTTAAATGCTTGGATATGAAGGGTCATCCAAGATTGGCGCCATTTTCTATGAGGATTGAAAGGTCACAAAGGGGGAAGGCCAAAGGTCATTTGGAAAGCTATAAATAAAGGCTTGAGTAGCCATTTGTAGTATGCAAGAAAGAGGTTGATTTGATATTGTAATATCTAACTCAGAAGAACAATTGTGAGAGATGAATATGATTTGTATTTGTTATATCTAGCTTAGAAGAGCAAAGGTGAGAGAGAGAGGAAGGAGATGTATTAATCTATCATTTTTTGAGATAACAACATTGAGAGATAGGTGTGTGGTATACACAAAGGGGTTGGTGCTCCTATGGGTTGGTGCTCATGAATTGTTGTTGGGTTGGTTCTCGGCAAAGGGGTTGGTGCTCCTTTGGGTTGGTGCTCACGAATTGTTGCTAGGTTGGTGCTTGGCAAAGGGGTTGGTGCTCCTGTGGGTTAGTGCTCACGAATAGGTGTTGGGTTGGGCTCGGCAAAGGGGTTTGAAGCTACTATGGATTGGTGCTCATGAATTGTAGCTGAGGTTTATACTTGGCAAAGGGGTATGGTGCTCTTATGGGGTTGTTCTTACGAATATATTTGAGATTGATTCTCTATGGTTTTTCCCACATTGGGTTTCCATGTTATATCTGGTGTCTCTCTCTGTCTTGTGTGATGTTTATTGTTTGAGTTTTATTGCATATCTTGAATGTTTGATTAAGTGGAATTTGGTTAAAGGGAAAGCTTTATAAGATATATAATATACTGATTCACCCCCCCTCTCAATATATTTCATGCTTAACAATTGGTATCAAAGCAGGTTCTTTTTTGAAAAGTTTTACAGCTTGAAGGTAGATCGGGAAAGCACAATGGCTGGGTCACAGGAAGATTTTTTTACAAATAAGGCACCTTTGTTTGATAGGATGAATTATGCTTTTTGGAGCATGAGAATGAAGGTTTATTTGATAGCCCTTGGATTCGACATATGAAAATCAGTGGTGGAGGAATATGAAGAGCCACATACATCTACAATTACTCCAATAGAAAAGAGGGCAAGTGAATGTAATGCTAAAGCTTTAAATGTTATTTTATGTGGTTTATGTGAATCTGAATTTGTTAAAGTTATGCAATGTAAATCTGCTCATAAAACTTGGGTAAAACTTGAGAATATTTACAAAGGTGATGGAAAAGTTCAACAAGCTAAGCTGCAGACTTTTAGAAGGCAGTTTGAAAGTTTGAAGATGGAAGAAGAAGAAGATATAGCAAGTTATCTCTTGTGAGTTGATCAGATAGTAAATCAGATTCAAGGTCTTGGAGAAACATTGGAAGAGTCAATGGTGGTGCAAAAGGTTTTGAGATCTCTACCAATGAGATACGATGCAAAGGTTTCGGCAATCGAGGAGATGAAGAATTTAGCCAAGCTAAAGATGGATGAGCTTCATGGTATTCTCACGGCATATGAGATGCGGACAGAACAAGATAAACCCTCAAAGAGAGAAGTGGCTTTCAAGACATCAAAGAAGGAGAAATCTAAGATTCAAGAATCAAGTGATAGTTCCAGTGATGATGAAGATGACAATGAAGCACTTTTCATTCGCAGGCCGGAAAGAGGAACAGGTAAATATCAAGGAAAATTACCTTTTAAATGTTTTAATTGTGGAAAGATTGGACATTTTTCAGCTAGATGCCCAAATAAAGTTAAAGATGAAGAAGAAGAAAAGCCTACATACAAGAAGAATTTCAAAGGCAAATCTAAGAAGGGATTCGAGAAGAAGAGCCTGTATTCTAAGGATCCTAGTTTAGGCGAAGATAGTGGAGTCAGCGATTCAAAAGAAGAAGAGATTATATTCATGGCCATACATAATAATCAAGAAGAAGGGAGGAAGCTGAAGTAGATATGGAAGGAGAACTCAATTGTACCCTAGAAGAGTTAAAAGTTGTTCAGAAGAAGACTCGAAGGTTAAAGCGCCAGATCGAGAAAAATGAACAAGAATCAAAGGAAATGATTGAAGATCTACAAGCACACGTTGAAGAAGCCAAGAAGAATGAAGAAGACCTCAAAGCATAGTTGGAAATAGCAAAAAAAGATTGTGAAAGGTATGTTATTGAAATTGCCTCTTTCAAAGAAGATATTTAGAAAGCAGTCAATGATAAAGTAGTTAGTGATTCAGAATTTGAGGATAGCACTAACATGCTGAATAAGATATTGGAAAGTCAAAAAGCATATTCAGACAAGATAGGGATCGGTTTTGAAAAAAAAAAGAGCTATGCTGAAGCTCTGACACAAGAGGAAATAGAAAGAGGAAAAGTGAAGAATACAGAGGACATTCCAAACAGAGAAGGCTGGAAGGAACAAAGCTATAAAAGGCAATCAGGTCAGAGATATATAGACAGGTCTTAATTTTATGGCTATTGTTTTTATTGTAATGGATATAGTCACAAGAAAGTAGAATGTAGAAAAAGAGCTAACAATTTCAAAAATAAGGAGAAGGAAAGTCAAGTAGAGTCAAGCAGAAGCCACAACTCTTTTGCTCCTCTATCAAGCTTTAATGAAGAGACCATAGTATGCTACAAGTGCAACAACTTCAGACACATAGCTCGGTATTGCAAAAGCATGTTTGAGTAAGTCAAGAAGGATCAGAGGTTCAAAGATCCATTCATCAAGAAGAAGGATCAGAGTTTCAAAGCTCCATTCATCAGGGAGAAGGTTCAGACATTTTCATGGCAGAAGAAACAACTTGAAGATTCTATGATGGTGCAGACAGCTCTGCATGTGAGAGGTAAAGATCAGCCATGGTTAATTGATATCGGATGTTCGAGGCATATGACAGGTGATAAAAGTAATTTCATTTCTCTAAAGAAGATAAATGGTGGTATAGTGATATTCAAAGATAAAACCACTACCAGAATAGCCGAAAAAGGTACTTTGAGTTTGGATTATGGTAGAACTAAGACTAAAAATGTTTTGTATGTAAAAGGTCTTAAGCATAATCTATTGAGTGTTAGTCAAATTTTTTATCAAGGATACACATTAAGATTTCATGCTGAAGGTTGTGAGATTAGAAGAAAAGATTCAAATGAGTTAATTGCAGATTCTCAAAAGATAGGGAACAATGTATATGTTTTGTCAAATAACTTCTCAAAGGCACAATCAAAAGATACATTCAAAGATCAGCGAGAGGAGTTGGGAGTAATTTCTATTAATTTCTGCCATTGATGTTCAGCATCAAGTGAGGGGGAGCTAAGTGTTAGCTCTAGGTAGATCCTTTGCCATTAATGTCAAAGGGGGAGAATAACAGGTACAAGTACAAGTACAAAAAATAGGTATAGGAAACAGGTATAGGTTGCTACAATAAGGGGGAGTTACCGTATGTTTTTAGATGATGATATGTGTAAGTGTCAAGATGTGGCAGTTGTCATCAATGACAAAGGGGGAGATTGTTGGAAATATTGTCATTAATGTCAAAGGTTTAGTATTATTGGTGATAAAGGCCCCATTGCATTTAATGTTGTTTATCTTGGCTAATATGAGTTAATATTTATTTAATATTAACGAATATATTTTTAGTTGCATATGACACAAAATAAGGGCCCATGGAGAAGTCGAAGAGTCACGAGATAAAGACAAAAGAAGGATGGGACACATTTTCCCATGAAGAGTCATCTTGGGGAATACCAAGAGTCACCAGTGAAGACAAAAGAGTAAAAGGTGAATTTCTTATGAAGGGACACTTTGAGGAATACAAAAAGTCACCAAAGATAAGGACAAAAGTGGGAAAGACGTTTTTGGTCATGAAGGGTCACCACATGACTTTTCAAATGCTTGGATATGAAGGGTCATCCAAGATTGGCGCCATTGTCCATGAGGATTGAAAGGTCACAAAGGGGGAAGGCCAAAGGTCATTTGGCAAGCTATAAATAAAGGCTTGAGTAGCCATTTGTAGTAAGGAAGAGAGGTTGATTTGATATTGTAATATCTAGCTTAGAAGAGCAATTGTGAGAGATGAATATGATTTGTATTTGTTATATCTAGCTTAGAAGAGAAAAAGTGAGAGAGAGAGAGAGAGGAAGGAGATGTTGTATTGATTTATCATTTGTTGAGATAGCAACATTGAGAGATATGTGTGTGGTATACACAAAGGAGTTGGTGCTCCTGTGGGTTGGTGCTCACAAATTGTTGTTGGGTTGGTGCTCGGCAAAGGGGTTGGTGCTCCTGTGGGTTGGTGCTCACGAATGTTTGCTGGGTTGGTGCTTGGCAAAGGGGTTGGTGCTCCTATGGGTTGGTGCTCACGAATAGGTGCTCGGTTGGTGCTCGACAAAGGGGTTTGAAGCTCCTGTGGGTTGGTGCTCATGAATTGGAGCTTAGGTTTGTACTTGGCAAAGGTGTATGGTGCTCCTGTGGGGTTATTCTCATGAATATATTTGAGATTGATTCTCTATGGTTTTTCCCAAATTGATTTTTCACGTTATATCTGGTGTCTCTCTCTGTCTTGTGTGATGTTTTTTTTTTGAGTTTTATTACATATCTTGCATGTTTGATTAAGTGGAATTTGGTTAAAGAGAAAGTTTTATAAGATATATAATATACTGATTCACACCCCTCTCTCAGTATATTTCGTGCTTAACAAAGTAGTCCTAGACCATCATTTTCTGATCCAAACCCTTTATGCCTAGTTTTTTGTTAGCTTCACACTAGTACCATAATGACACTAGTGCCACATGGTGATAGTGTCCCCAAAATGGCACTAATGTCCTTTACTTTTCTTTCCCCAAATGGAAATCTTTTCAAAACTAAAACTTCCTTGGGTCTACCTAAACCTCTTTTATCACTTGTATAAGAATAAAAATAGTATAAATACATGACTTTTAGACATCTGACCACTAAATGGAAATCAAATGCAAAATACACATTCAAACTTAGAAAAAGTTGTGCACAATTAAGGTTATTATGCCCTACTTTTGCATACTACCATCTACAACAGTCCTAAGCTTAGATTACCCAGATTTCTAGTCTCAAGAACATTAAAGGAACTCAAGGCCACTATCATACTAGCTTGATTTTCACTTACATTATCACTTATATGGGGAGAACTATGATGTAGATCTTCCTTAATATTATTCTCAACTTAGACTTCTTGCCTAATTTACTCAAGTTTGTTATGCTTCCTACTAGCCTTATCTGACTGTAAATGGACTTGTACAAAAAAATTACCAATAGTTATGATACCCCATAGATATATTCTACTTTCCCTTATAGAAACAAACATGTGTGTCAAATTTGAGGGTCCAATTCCTCTTCTAGACCACTTTCCCCCTTTAAGCCTACCCACTTAGGCCTGTTTTAGCCCTTACACAACACCACTCTCTAAAATCTAGATACATAAGTCCATACAGGTCTAAAAATGATTGATTCTCTTAGACCACATGAAAAAACACTATATCACAATTTTTTGAGAATTTTGGTCAATTTAAACTGCTCTAATAGACCAAACCGTAGTTTAGGGCTTATTCTACCCTATCTTAGCCTGAGAGTTCAATTAAATCAATTGGCAACATTTTAAAAGGTTCCAAAGGGGATAACAAGTTTTTAAAGGTCTTTTTGATGCCTCCACAACTTATTAAATCATTATGTTTTAAGACTTATACCTCCATTCCTCCTTTTGTCATCAATCTTGCACTCACAGTTTGTTATTATACAATCTATAGGGTTTTTTATCATTGTCTTGAGCTCTTGGATTTATAATAATGGATTTTCACCCCTATATAATGCAAATGAGCATTATCAAACTCCCATAAACCTATTCTTTTTTTTTAAACACCAATTCTTGAGCCTCTACTTAACCTTTCTATTGAACTTCTCTTTTGATAAGTTATGCAAACACATCTAGTTACAGGCTTGAGCACATTTTTGAAAAGTCTAATGAATTCAAATGCATGAAGGATTAATAAGAACCCTGTAAATAATTAAATTACACCTAAAATTAATCATTGATACATTCTCAACTCAATTCCACATTTTTATTTCTCTCAAGACAATACATTCAAAACTGTATGCTATCTAAAGAGGGTATGCAGGTTTGCAAATAATCTTTTTGTGAGTTATGTGTTCCATTAGCACAAATGTCTCAAAAAATATTTAATAAACTTACCAATCATGTTATCAAGAGTATACAATGCTCATATTGGCTCTACCATCTACTCCTTTGTGTATATATAGAACATAAAAACATAGAGTTTTGCTCCCATCATGACACACAGAATTTCATAACACATCAAATTCAATTATTCAAAAGTTGATCACCACCTTTTCTCTCTGTCTACCTTGAATGAGATATGAGGTTCCCAAAATCCAAAACCGAATCCTACCTCACCTAAAAATATGCATAACTAATTCTTGAACCTTTCCCTTGGAGAAGTCTTTTGCTAAAAATAGCATAATGTATTGAGTTACACAGTATGAACTATATAGAACCTTGATAATAGATTAAAGAACATGTTATGGACCTACCATAGTGTCAAAACCCCTTAGACATGTCTGTTTACAATCTTACCACCTTCAAGAGCATATAAGAGTCCTTACAAAGGCTTGGCAAGATTCAAATTTTCAAAAGAGGTTTTTGGCTGGAAAAGCCAAAATTCAAATTATATGCAACTTAGGATTGCCTAGACTCCACCTTATGACTACTCAAGACTTATAACACTTATGAGACACTTAATAGACTATCGAAAGACAAAAATGAGTTAAATTTGGGGTCCATATAGGATGCCTCTACATCATACTACCAAGTTGACAAATGTTTGCCATAGGTATTTAGTGTTACACTTGTTGTATGCTCATATCTGAGTGAGATGAACCTTGTTCTAGAAGGTATCTATTGCTACTTGCCTCTCATAGAGGTGAACATGTTCTTGTGCCCCACAATTACGTCTCTTCGGTTCATCTTATTGAATGATATACATGCACATGCAATAAAATTGTTAAGAAAAGCATAATTGGTGTAATCTATTGATTGTCTTGAATGTGTATTCCATTATTCACTTCTACAAACTAATCCACCATATCCTTGTTTCCATGATACACTTTTTCTTCAAATATGTAGTCTTTTTCCTTCATCAATTCTTCTTGTTTTGTCCACTTCACCTCATGTATATCACCTTTTTTGTCCTTACATGCCACATGCTTATATAAATGTTTGGTTTGATATTGTACATCGCCATCATAACTTTCCACTATTTCTTGCATATATAAGGATTGAATGTTCTTTTTCAACATCTCATTTTCTTGATTTGACACTCTTATATAATTATCTTGTGAGTCACTTGACTGTCCCTCATGGGTCTGTTGCATATCACCCAACTCTTTATCGTCTCTTTCTTATTTAGACTCTCTCTCAAACATTTGAGTTTGTCTACCATTATTTCTATGAAATCAAAACTTGAAATCATTGTCAAATGCTGAATAAATTTATAAACAACTCATGTACATACTCACTTGAAAAAAAATTACTTGGAAAAGGTACAACCATCTCACCTTGGGTTACCACAATCTCCTTAAGTTGTTCATCCATCTTTATATCTTCAGCCTGCTGCACCAATAACGTGAGCATCCTCCTTCAAAGGTAGAAATGTGTGTTTGTTTCCCTTGTGTTCTAACAAGTGTTCTTCACCCCATCATGACTAGTTGACCTATCAAATTGCCATGGCCTTCCTAAAAGTACATGACAAACACCCATTAGGATGATATCACACATGACCTAATCCTTGTAAGTACCAAATTAAAAATCCACTAAACATTGTGCATTGACAAGCACATGATGACCCTTTTGAACCAAAAAAATTTATAAGGTGCAGGGTGTGGTAATCTCTTGAGGCAAAGATTACTTACCATTTCATTTTAAACTAAATTATCTATACTCCCTAAATCTATGATCATCTTACAACATTTACTATGGGACTTACATGTTGTTCTAAAGAGTGTTTTTCATTAAGAAGGTTCTTTCACCTTTGGTGGCTTAACCAATGTCCTCCTCATCAAGAGTGACTCTCCTTATTCAAATTATTTGAAGTGTGAAGTAGATCCAGTACTTTATTCTTTTGTACATTGCACCACCTATTTTCTACTCTTACTTCTATATTTTGTTTCTTGTTACTCCTCTAGACACTCCCAATATCTATGTCATGCATACTTGTTGCATTTGAAGCATTTTCCTGTGAATCCACTAGTCCTTCTCCATCTATGTGCATCTCCACCTCTGTAGTATGGCCTTCTACCCATATTACCACCTTTTGGTTGTGTATCATGCCTTTGTGCATTGCTTTCACCTTCCTCATATGAATTCTTGTTTTCATACTCTCCTCTTCCTCTCATTTGTTTGCCTCTTCCTCTTGTATGTTATGTGTGTCTTATTTTTAAATTTTCTTTAGCTTTTATGGTTGCTTGATAAGTTTCTTCTATTTTTTTCATAGTCAGAATGTTAATTTCATCTTATATAAAAAACTTGAGGCCATTTAGGTACCTTGTTACCTTTTCATCATCCTCTTCCAAGTGGCTTGTTCTAATAGTCAACCTATGAAATTAGTATATATACTCTTTCACTGAATACTCCTTTTGTCTAAGATTTTTCAATATCTTAAACAAGTGTGTGTGGTATTCCTTGGGCATGAACTTTCCCTTCATCTTCATCACCATCTTATTTAATGACTGGATCTTTGCCTTACCTCTTTTCCTTCTCTGTTCCTGAATTCCATCCCACCATAAAGAAGCATGTCTTTTTAATCTTGTCACTACAAATTTTAATTTCTTAGTGTCATCCACCTCTTCATACTCAAAATATTAATCCATGGCTACTATCTAATCCACCAATTCATCCACATTGAGATTGCCTTCATACATTGGCTCATCCAACTTTGGTTTTGAGTCCATTTTCATCATGGCTTTGATCAATCTTTCCTTCCTTATGTCTTCTCTTTCTTCTTCCTCCTCTACTCTAGTAGCTTCTTCTTCTATGTCACTTTCATCTTCAGCTATAACCCTTCTTTTTTTGTCTATCTCCATAGCTTCCATTCTTGCCTATATATTCCTCATCTATATGACCATATTTGCCATATTTTATTGCATTCTCTGAGTTGCAGTAGGTTGTCTTTGTATCCTAGATATCATCTTATTCTCCTTAGCTTAACCTCTGATTTTCCTACTCTAATACCATAAATGATGTAGAACTTCCTTAGTATTAGTCTCAACTTAGACTTCTTACTCAATTTACTTAAGTTTGTTATGCTTCTTACTAGCCCTATCTGATTGTAAATGGACTTGTACAAAAAAAGTACCAGTAGTTATGAGACCCCATAGATATATTCTACTTTTCATTGTAGAAACAAACTTTTGTGTCAAATCTGAGGGTCCAATTTCTTTTCTAGACCACTTTCCCCATTTAAGCCTACCTAATTAGGCCTCTTTTAGCCCTTACACAACACCACTCTCTAAAATCCATACACAGGAGTCCATATGGGTTTGTAAATTATTGATTATCTTAGATCACATTAAAACACACTATATCACAAATTTTTGGAAATTTTTGTCAGTTCAAACTCCTTAAATTGACCAAGCCCTAGTTTAAGGCTTATTCTACCCTATCTTAGCTCGAGAGTTCAATTAAATCAATTGGAAATGTTTTACAAGGTTTCAAAGGGGATAAAAATTTTATAAAGGTCTTTTTGATGCCTCCAAAACTTACTAAATCCTTAGGTCTCAAGACTTATAACTTCATTCCTCCTTTTATCATCAATCTTACACTCACAGTTTGTTATTATACAGTCTGAAGGGTTTTTTATCACTATCTTGAGCTCTTGGCTTTATAATAATGACTTTTCACCCCTATCCAATACAAATGAGCATTATCACACTCTCATAAACCTTTTCCTTCTATTAAACACCAATTATTGATACTCTACTTAACCTTTGTATTGAACTTCTCTTTTGATGGGTTATGTAAACAAAGCTAGTTACAATCCTGAGCACATTTGTGAAAGTTTGATGACTTAAAATGTATGAAGGATTAACAATAACCCTATAAACACTAAAAATACACCTAAAACTAATCATTGATACATGTTGAACTCAATTCCATGTTTCTCCTTCTCACAAGAAAATACATTCAGAACTGTATACTATCTAAATAGGGTATGCAAGTTTGCAAATAATATTTATGTGAGTTATGTGTTCCATCAACACAAAAGTCTCAAAAAATATTTAATAAACTTATATATCATGTTATCAAGAGTGTATAATGCTCATATTGGATTTACCATCTACTTATTTGTGCATATATAGAACATAAAAACACAAAGTTTTGTTCCCATCATGACACACAAAATTTCATAACACATCAAATTCATTCATTCAAAAGTTGATCACCACCTTTTCTCTCTATCTACCTCAAATGAGATATAAGGTTCCCAAAAACCAAAACTGACTCCTACCTCACCTAAAAATATGCATAACTAATTCTTAAACCTTTCCCTCAAAGAAGTCTTTTTCTAAAAATAGCATAATGTCTTGATTTACACAATATGAACTATATAGAACCTTGACAATAGATTAAAGAACATGTTATGGACCTAACATAGTGTCAAAACCCCTTAGACATGTTTGTTTAACATCTTACCACCTTTAGAATCATATAAGAGTCCTTACAAAGGCTTGGCAAGTTTCAAATTTTCAAAAGAGGTTTTTGGCGGGAAAAGCCAAAATTTAAATTCTATGTAACTTAGGACTACCTTGACTCCACCTTATGACTACTCAAGACTTCTAATACCTATGACACACTTAATAGACTACCTAAAGACAAAAATGAGTCAACTTTTGGGCCCACATAGGATGTCCCTGCATCAAACTACATCGATCTTGATCCTCCTTAGAGTATCAGTATGTAAGCAACTCTCATAACAGTGGGGTGTTGAGGATCTCCAGCCTATCCTACTAACAAACACACTTTTTAGCTCATATGAACCAAATGCTCTAGCTACATGGAATATTAGTTTTTACTCATTAAATTAATCACTATAGCAAATATTCAAGGTTTCAAGACTTGTTCACGTAGGAATAGACCTTAGAGATCTAGAAATAGGTGCACCCAAAAGCTTAGAATAGTCCTATATAGAGGGCATTGCCACCAATATCAGGACACTACCACCACATTTCCAATAGTGGCATTATTTTTAAATTATGGTGCTACTATCTAGGAGGGTTACTAACATTGGGATCCATTTTGTGACACTCAAACCAGCTTCTACCTCAGTTTCCATCACCCAAATCTTTTATCTCAATTGTTTTCCCGCTAAGTTTTTACTTGTACTATTTATTACTATTTTTAAAAAATTTAAAGCTAGTCAATTTTGTAACAAATTGGTTGTTGTATTTATTGCATATTATTTCCCTAATTTAGTCTACTCAGGTTTTTTAAAACATAGTATTTATACTTGTTAATTCCTAAAAGGTTAAAATGCTCAACAACATGATGATAAATTATAAAATTCAAGACATTGTAGATTGCACAATGGTTAAATGGGGGAAGATTCAACTAAAATCATGAATAAGGCATGAATCATGGACATGGCATGCACATTGGAATCAAGAAATGAACATAAGACAAATTTAACCTTCAAGAGGCATGGCATCTAACTACACAAAACACATCTAAATAGAAATAACAAAGCAATCCAGTGACCTTATGCTACTAGAGTTCAATTCAGTATCTACAAAAGTATGGTCAAGCTGGCATGTCTGTCAAAAACCTCAACTAAATCTTCCAATCACATTGATGATTTCTTGTAACTACCCTCGTAATGGAAAAAAATTTAAACTCCATGGACATTGAGGTCTATATAATATCAGCTCATGCATTGTAATAAGGGTTGGTCTTTTTTAGGATCAAAAAAGGTTATGCCTAGTTGGCTCCTTTTAGTCTTAGCATTACAGCAGTGGACTAGTCATTCTTATTTGATGTATCATCTTTTTTTCTAGATTAGCTTGTTGAGTCGAGGTTGTTTGAGGCAAAGTATATAGTCCACCTAAGTATTGATGAATCTTAAATGATCCTTCATGAAAATATCTTAATTTAAAATGTTTTTCATTTGATAGACTTGGTGTGTGCATGTATATGATGACCCTATTTTCCTCATTGGCACTATTACTACATTCCATATACTCTTACACTATCCTTATCTAGAGTTGTGTTAGGTATAGCTTGGCTAAAGACTGCTTTCTTTGAGGATTTGTATACTCAAGAAAATTAGACTAGTCTCCATTAGAAAGTAGGCTCTTTCTCTTTTCTTCTTACCCTTCTTTCTTTTTATTTTTCTTTTATCAGCTTTATTAGTTTATTTTCTGAGTCACAATATGAATCTAATACTTTATATTGATTGCATGTTCTTTGTTTATAGATTATTTCACATTATTTAATCTCTTATGTTATAAATGTCTTTGAATTAGTTGCACTCACATAGTTAAAACATTATTTTGGTTCTCTAGGCATAAGCTCTACATTTAGAATACATATGATTCATCTGAAATAGTCACCAAATACCCTTGATATGAAATGGTCATAACGAGCCAACTAAGTTACCTAGCGTACCAAGACCTAGTAACAAAGACCTTAGGGATATTTGTTCGTGCAAGTCTCCTTTCAAGAGAGACAAGGATTAATCACCCCCGACTATTGTTATTTTTTTCAAAAGATCAATCTAAATATTTAGTGTTAGAAGGGCCTAAAGTGGAGTGTTTCAGACTTATATTTTATTTTAAAGAGTTTCCTAGTAATCTTCTAGGTTCAAAGATTGGAAGACTGATATTTTGAGCCCACTAATGACCTTTATTTGACTAGGCAAATGTTCCTACCCTGTTAATATTCCAAGGCCTTCCAATGACTTTCCCAAAAACCCCATAAATTCTATGTAAAATATATCTATGGTAGGGCCAAGACTACTAAAGAACAAATTCACATTTTTAAATAAGCCCATATCAGAAGGCAGATTTAGTATGAGGATGTGGCTTTTCTCCTATTCCCCTTCTTACTAGATCAAATGGCATATTCTTAGTACCTAGGCATACAAGAAGGGTTCATCATGACATGGACCTTATTTAAAAATTTCTTCCTTAACCATTTTGGTGTGCCTATTGAACCTTGTACTTATTTTATCAATTTACCATGGCTTGTAAAGAGCCTAATGAGCCAAATGTCATGTTTAAACATAGATTCCATCAGTTATGTACTAGGTTGAAGGATCATTTCCTAAAAATAGAGGATACAGCCATAGTAGTTTACCTCAATGCTCTAGATCCTTTGAATGCTATGTTCATTATAAGAAATACATCTGCCCTCACATCTTTGGCTTTAACCTATAAAGAGGCTTGCATAATATAACAACAATCAATGTCGTATGGCTATGGTGATCATCATTCTTATCCACTGGGACAACTGGGGGTTTGCCCTTAGAGTCCTTCAAAATACATACCTACAAATCAGCCCATTAGTCATCATGTGCCATATAATATAATGCCCTAGGTTTATAACTAGATTAGTTTTCCTCTAACAAATGATAACCATGTTGTTAGTTTTAATGCATTTGATTATGTCAATATAGTATAGGTTATTTTTCCTTGTGATTATAGTCAAGTTTGTTTTGATGCTTCTAGTAATTTCTTTATATTTGTTGCAAGATAACCTCAGACAATGCCTGGCCCAAGCTATGAGGCTAAAAATTTTAATGCATCATTGGGTATCTATGAACGTATATGTGAGGATAAGAATAAGATGATCATACACACCAATAATATGCCATCTTAAAAATGTGATCCATTCTTTGAAGTCTATGGTAATGATGATGAGGAGTCTAATGGTGAAGTTGCATTGGAGGTTGCAAACAACCTAATGGATGAGAAGCAATTGGATGGAGAGTTGCTTGCCCAATAATAAGAATTAAAAACCTTTTATGATCATTCAAAGCAAGAATTCAAAGGACTAGGAGAACTAGATGAAGAAGATGCATGTTATGCATCTAAATCATCCTTCTTCTGCACCACCTTCAGCCCTACATTTAACAAACTAATCCAATATGGTTAGTAACTTTGTGGTAGTAGTTTATCTTCCCCCTCATCATTAGAAGAGGATGAACTTAAAGGAAACAATGTTGATCTAGACGATTGGTGCCAAGAAGAAGAAAACCAAGAAGAAGGGGGTTGTCCCTTTGAGTAAAATGAGTTATATGGGCTTGAAGTAAATGATCTCTCTCCTCAAGTTAGCCCTAATTTCAATTCAATTGAAAGAACTCATGTGTTCCTCTTAGTAGTAAAGGTAGTCAAAAAGGAAGAACAACATCATGGCTTGGATGAAGCAATCATGCCACTAGGGATGCAAGCTAAGAGTAATCTAATTCAGCGCATCTCCCCATATACCTTAGCCATTGATGATATGTTTAGAAGTTATTTGATACAAGAAGAATTTAATTTAATCCCATGCCTTCCAGATGACAAAAATAAAGAAGAGGATGCAGTCAATATGTCCCTTTCAATCCAAAAGTAGCCAAGAATCGATGTATCAATTGGTTGTAGCCAATAAAAGGCCTTTACCAGGTTGGATACACATCATTTTGGTATGTATGGATTTTCAACCTTACTCCTTATCTCAATTGCAAGTGTGGTTAGAGGTATTTCTCTTAACTTATCCCTTATGTTTTATACAAGTTAGATGTAAGCATAATGTTGAATATTGTGGTCTAATTTTGTTTAAATTACATGAACTGAACATTGACAAATCATTATGGGTTAGTGTATTCTATCATAAAGGACAACATAGAAGAAATTAATATTTTCCTTTTCCCTTCTCAAAATCTTGTAACATATGTGTCTAACTAGTTTCAATCATGCATTTTCTTAAAACCCTCTATAAATACTTTTATCTTGTCCTTTCTTATTTTTTTTTTGCTCTTTTCTTTCCAATCCCTTATTGTTAGTTTAGTTTTCCTTTCTCATTATGTTTTATCTGGTCCTTATTTTTTGGCCTTGAGATTCCCCCATTAAACAAAGAAATGAAATGAAAGCCTTATTAGTAAGTAAACAGCATAAATGAAACTCAAATCATAAAAGTTAATCTTGCTTGAACACTTGCATAAAATTGTCATGACTCTTATGCATTTTTAGATTGATAAAGG
This sequence comes from Torreya grandis, assembly GCA_037957365.1. Classification (NCBI taxonomy): domain Eukaryota; kingdom Viridiplantae; phylum Streptophyta; class Pinopsida; order Cupressales; family Taxaceae; genus Torreya; species Torreya grandis. Next base: position 61,870 of record JARHVA010000808.1, read on the forward strand.
CTAACGATTCAAAACTGAATGTGTAGATTTAGAAAGGTTTGTTTTATTTTTTAAATCCATATATACACTTAATTAAAACATCTAAATAAAATGCAACATTATCTTTTTAGGTTTGTTTTAACTGATCATGAAATTTCTGATTTTCTTTGAACCCATGGATTGGTCCCCAATCTTCCATGGATATAAAAATTAAAGGTAAAACCTTCTTTCAAAAGGAATGTGAAAAATATAAAATCTAGAAATAATCTTTGAAAGGTGATTTTGGTAACCTCTACCATAAGTTTTTTGGCCTGGTTGGTAGTGGATCAAGGCCTTAGGAAGGGACCATATGTATCTTTGTTGGCGCTATAGATGTCTACAAGAGGCATGGCACCTAACTACATAGAACACATCTAAATGGTAATCCCCAAGCAATCCCAATGACCCTCTACTGCCAGATTTCAATTCAGTATCTACAAGAGCATGGTCGAGTTGGCATGTTTATTAGAACCCTCAACTACATCTTCTAATCACATTGATGATTGCTTGTAACCAACCCAATAATGGGATTAATTTTAGACTCCATGGACTTGAAGGTCTATATAAGGTTAGTTCCTTTGTTGTAATAAAATCTGATTGTTAGTAGAGGTTCTTGAAGCATCATAACATGCTAAGGACAAGGATAGTTGTGAGATACTTCATGTGCGTCGAATAGTTTATCATAAAATACAGGAATTGGATGATAGAAACATAAGTAATAATTATTTTATGTTATTGAGCAAGTTAAGAACAACCAATGTTGTATAAATTAAAATAAAGCATTCAGAATAGTTTAGATAGAAAGTAACCAAGACATTACACACAAAAGGGCACTTAAGGAACATAAAAAAGAATCATACAGGTAACCATAACTAGATAATCTCTATTGATCTCTTCTAAAATTGAAACCCTCTTCTTCTTACAAAAAAAAGTATATATAGATGTTTCCAATATATAACTATTCATCTTCTTCTCATACTTGGCACCAAAAGCAGATTCTCTTCATATTCTAGCTTATTACAACTCATGAATATAAGACAAAATAAGCTATACAATGACAAAATGAGTGCATAACACATAAATACCAGATAAATATCTTATGCAAATTTACAATCCATGTTCTTATACCAAGACTTTTCCAGACTTAAAAAGTTGTCTCATCCAGAGACAACGTTGTAGGATCTTCAAGAATGTACAAGTTATAGGCAGCTAAAGAAATGGTTGGATCAGTAAGAGTCACAGTAATCGCTCAAGGTGTTATTTTTAGTTTCACCTCTTGTGCACTATTTAGCCACCCTTTTAGGTTTTCAATAAGGTAGTGTACCAACCTACCACCCTTTATGGGTTTTTAATAGGTTGGTGTAACCAGGTGACTATCCTTTATAGGTTTTTAACCAACCTAGCCCCGCTTATCTTACTAAGTCTTCCCCAATACGAAATGTTATATAAAATTTTCAAAATTTATGCTCTAAAGGTGGACTATAGGCAGGTGTATTCATAATCTACGCAACTAAGCTAGTGACAGGAGTCAAATCTATTTTATATGCATTTCAATCTAGCATCACTTCTTATATCAAATGTAGTAGGGTGCATAATGGAGCATGGTAGCCAATGATCTACCTGAGTTCTACATCATCAGTGATGCTAAATGTGGCCTTTGTATTCTTAACCCTTGTCTGAATCTCTCTGCTCAGTGGTCCCATCTTATTTGTGTGTCTTTGAGCTTAAATGTTGGCAAAAGAATTAAAAATAATTGGCTCTTCCAATTCAAAAGGTTATCATGCACATTATCCCTGGCATTTAATGATTTTGAGAGTGTTTTGTCCCTCTACTCCACAATTGTAGTATGGCTTGCCATTATTACTTTAGTTGTGGTGGACTTTGCAAAATCCATGCTAGAAATGGCTAATGTAGTATTCAATTATTATTTCCAATCAAGCAAGTTGTGTGTGACCTATTAGGATTGAAGTGTGGCAATGTCGAGCATTCCTTGGTACTCTTTCATAAGAGTGATGAGTTTGGAAGCCTTACCCTTGACATCCTAGCCCAAAGTTCCCAATATGTGTAGTTTTTGTACTACACACCAATCTTTTGTTAACTTAGAGACAAGTGTCTCGAGTCTATATTGGTTGAAGATTACTTGGTCCCTGATTGCTCGAGTGACCAAAAATGGACAAGTATCATGGATGATTTTTTCCATTTCATGTATTTAGGCCTTAAGTTCAATGTTCTCATTTTTAGATTGATCGACCTCTTGCTCCAATGAGGTGGTCTTTCGAGCAATAGACTCTTGGAACACCATAGTGCCATCTAATTGCTTCTTTAATGGTAACTTGGAACTATCTAATGATGATTCCTTCTGAAGTGGGAAGGTTGTCAAAGTTCCTATAATAGCTAAAGGATTAGGTCATGGCCATTCTCTGTAATTATTTAACCTCTTCATAGATGGTGTTGACAAAAATGGATGTCATGCATGGTAGTATTTCCACCTAAATAATTGGAGAGACCTTCTTATGTTCTTGAATTATGTGCATTACCTTCCAAAAGAAGAACTCCTTCTCTTCCTCCTCATAAAAGGCACTTGCCATATATTCAATCATTACCTAGTATACCTCCTACTCGTCAGTCCCTATCTAATTTAGGTCATAGGAGCTTATAAATTATGGTACTTTAGACTCATTTATCCAATTTGTTGTACTCCCCATCTTGAACTTTGGTGGAGGTGATGGTTGTTTTTCTACAAATAGTTTGCACTTTCCTTTTTGCTATTGTGAGGTTGTGGCTTCTATTTTTGGTTGCACTAAAGGAACTATTACACTAGGTGGTATGGATTGAAGAGGTGTTGCACTCCTAGATACATATGTTTTTTTCTTAGTGACCTTGGCCTACACCCTTGCCATGGTAACAAAATACAACAGGGGTCCAAATGGTGATCTAGGCAGCTCATGTATATGAATGAAGACACCTTTTATAAGTAAAGTGACAATAACATGTTGTCCCAAGTACTGCATGACATCTGGCATCACCATGGGTGTGTAGCAATAAACTCTAAACATTCCTCCCACTATTGCTTGAACTTTCCCTCATGTGCTAGTGCATCACACTCAAGTGTCCATATCAAATTGTAAAATTGTTATGCTAGCCAGTAGTCAATTTTTGGGTGTACCTCTCCTTCATAGGACTTCTATTGAATGAAACATAGCATAAAAATTAAAAAATGGTAAAGGAAGGTCTACTTGTAAGTTATGTGACACTTGTCAATATTTATAAGTAGCTCCTATACAAAATACTCAGGCTAGTTGAATTGCTCATTACGGTGGATCATGAGATGTGCAATGTCAACCACTCCTTTAAGGATTTAATTCATAAACTTAGTAGTCTACCAGAATCAACTTGTAATACACTTGACCAAGATGTATACTGGTTCATTTTCGATATATTCAATTGGGATTCCTTTGGATCCATGGACATATACATCGTTAATTTATTAAAGGATAGGAGGCATTTTGACTTGTAGGGAGAAGGAGAATCAACCTGCGTAGACATGCCCAAAACTCTAGCCATTACTTTGGTATTGATGATGATAGTGCTATCAAGGCTAATGTAAATGTTTCCCTCATTATAGTGGTTGATTAAGATTTACACAATCTCCCCTAAATTGTTGAAGGTAGGCATCTAAAGCAAGTGCTTGACATATGTGTTTTGGAAATGATGTGGGGTTGTAAGAGCAAGTAGTTTTGTAATATCGACTGGATCTAGTTGGAAGAGTTTTTGTTCTATCACTCAAACATAATCAAACAACTCTGGATCAGTGTATTTACTCTACCTAAGTGTAAAATTGATGCCCATTACTTCCTTCTAAGCATCTATCAAATTTTTAATGAGCTATAAATGATCCATGGTATTTGAATACTAAAAATTAGAAACTTTTTTCTTTTTATGTTGTATAAGTTGGCTCGGCTTTGGAAGTTTCATTCATAAAATAGTTGTAAGTATGAAATGCAGACTTAGTTTGTAACTTTGTGCCTTTATATATTTCATGTCTGTTGGTTTCCACGTAAATGTCATGTTGAGTTGTCCCTTTGATATCAATTTGAATGTTGATGGAGCAAATCTTATCTTATCTAGCAATAAAGGTGGTTAGTTATTGACATATGCATCGAGATACATTGTTACATATTTTTTTGTCCATATTAGGGTAAGTACTGAGGATGTTGATCGACCATCAATTTGGTGAATATTGGATCAATCAAACCTAGGCTCTAGCACTAACTGTTTAGGATGATCATTATATGATTGAGATCTTGGTTGTTGTGACTTGACTGTATATTTCCTAGACTTAATTATTTTCTTTCACTTTTGTTGATAGCAACAATGACACACCTAAATTATTCTATGCACAGGTGTCACACGCTATTCTTTTTAACATGGTTCCAAAATCTGGTGAAGATATCATACACACACACACACACACACACAGAAAAATAAAGAAATGGGAAATCCTAATCTACTCGGTGTTACTCACCACCCACTCATTTGTTAGAAATATATCAATTAAGACTATTGGTAGTAACGTTTAAGCCTATATCCATTCACTTAGCTTGGTAGAATGGTTCCTTGTAAATCTCTCAAAATAATGGTTCCTTGCTGCAATATTTTGTGTATAATGTAAGGCCCTTTCCACTTGATCTATAATTTACCCATAAATACTCTAAAGTGACTATCATATTACAAAATTGATTAATCTTTATGGAATTCCTTATGTTGTAGGTTCATATCATGCTATGCTTTCTAACTTTGCTTATGAACTTCTTATGTCCAAGATGCTCTGCGTTAATATTCATCCATCGAATTCAATCCAATAAGCCTATTGGTGAGAGACTCATGATCCCTTAGTCTCATAACCATTTTAATGCATAAATTGGGTACCAAATATTCCATAGGTGTTACTACTTCAAGCATGTAGACCAACTAAAATAGAGTAAAACCTATAGCCCTCTTATAGTGCATTCAATAAGTCCAAAGAATTGCAAGAATGCAATCTTCCCAATAATCCCTCTTGACATCATAGATCTTCATCAACATGTTGCCCAACACTTTATTAGAAGCCTCAACTTATCCATTAGCTTATGGATGGTACGTATTACTTTTATGATGGGAAATCATGAATTCTTTAGTAAGAGCTTTGATAGTATTGTTCAAGAAGTGTGTCACTCGATCACTGATGAACTTGATGGAGCATCAAAATCATGTGATAATATTATCATAAATAAACTTTGATGCATATTTCACCCCATAGTTGGGTGTCATAGCAGCTTCAACCCAGTTGGTAAAGTAATCTATCGTACTGATAATATATCAATCTATGTTGTGTTTACTCAAGGGATTGATGGGTCTTACAAAATCGATTCCCCACTATTCAAAAGGTTATTCGGATAACAAATTCCATAAATGAATTTCATATTTTTGGTGTGGATTACCCATTCATTGACATACATCACAATGTTTTGTTACTCTATGAGCATCATAAAAAATATTTGGCCATCATAATCCACTATGTAACATTTTCCATGTAATAGCTTCTCTGGCAAAATGACCTCCTCCTATTCCTTGGTGTGCTTCTTGTAAAAGGTGTGGATGTTCATGTTCTAGAATTACCCTGCATATTACTTCATACTTCCCCAAATGATACAATATCCCATTTATAATAGTATAAAGCAAAGCTCTAGTGACAAACTATTTCTTTTTTCTTTCTTGGTAGTGCGTAGGGAATACCCCTTGTTCTAGGGAATTTGCAATTTCTTGAAAATTGTCATGTATCACATAATAAACTCAAAACAGATGGGCATTAGGAGAATCTTAAATTAAAATTATTGAAAGAGCATCAGCCATCTTGAAATTTGTCCTCTGAACATAGGCTTATTGACTAGGTAGTAAAAAGCTTGATTATCCGTGAAAACTATAAATGGTATTACAAGAAGATATTATCTAAATTTTTGCAGTGTGAACATTATATCTAGTGCTTCCCTTTCAATTTTCATGTAATTATTTTCTGCATCAGATAAATTTTAGCTTGAAAAATGTATAGGGTGGTCCAATCCACCTTCTCCTATTTATGCAAGCATAGTATTGAATGTGATAACAGAAGCATCAACATGAAATGGCTTATCTCATGCATGAGAAGCCCATTGAAATGACCCCATTTTTAGGTGAGGGAATTTTCTCCTAAAATGTCTTTCATCTCAAAATAAAATACAACTTGAAACATGCATAGTGAGATGTCATTGAAAATTATAGCATATGAAAAAGTGTTAGCATAGTAAGATTGATTTTTTCATAAATCCTAAGAGGTGATTCCTATATAATGTATATTTGAATATCATGTAATTAGTATGTTATCATCTTACTATGTTAGGAGTGCATGATATGGATCATTAAACTTATCAAACTTGTCAATCTTAAAACACACACACACAAAACAAACATAAATGATAGAAAGTTGACATCGAATGGAGAAGAATCAAAAGCAATACATATTCAAATGCCTAATAAAATGCATATAGGAATGAGTAATGTCAAAAAAAATAAGGGACATGTTTAAAATTCACACATATATCGAGTGAAAGGCCAAAGCAAAGGACATGTTCAAATGGCACACACCACACATAGTGCCATGGGTAAAAGAAAGGATATGTTCAAATTTAATATTTGGTGATGCAAATCATAATCCCTAATCAATGTAATTTATATGTATAGTGGAGGTGGAGACAATTCCACATATTCTAAGGGGTTAATGGTTTACAAGGTAACTTGGTTTTTTATAAGTCACCCTCAGTTTTTAAAAAATTAAATTGGGTAGATTCCATTATGCCTAATTGATTTGCATCATCGAGTTTGATGATGTTATTTATCTTCCCCTTCTTGGTGGATTGAAATGTGTATAGATCTAGTTGACTAAGGAACTTACATCAAGGAATGTGACTCCAATCTAGAAAGACTAGAATAAGTGTAGTGACCAATTTTTGCTTGAGTTTTATGAAAGTTATTTGACACTCAGAGGTCCAGACAAACTTTGTACCTTTCCAAAGTAAATAATCCAATGGGGAAGAAATGGATGCATATCCCTTGATGAACTTTTGATAGTAACCTATGTATCCAAGAAAGGATCGCACTGTCATTGAGTTGACTAGTGGAGGCATACTAATAATGATTAAAATTTTGGCATGGTCCACTAAAATCCCTTCACTGCATGCCACATGACCTAATAGAACACCAAAAGGTGTAAAAAATAAGCACTTTTTTAAATACAAGGCAATGCATAGAGCTTGATAGCATTTTATCATGAGGTGTAGCTTGGATGAGTGATCTTTAAACAAAGAGAAGACTATCCAATCATCTAGATATACTTCCAAGAAGTCATGAATGAAATATTTAAAGGCAATCACCGCTACTCTAGACAAAAATGTAGATGTGTTCTTGAGGCCAAATGGCATTACCTTATATGAAAAGGATCCTCATTCCATGGAAAATTTTATTTTAGCTCTATCTTCTTCTGTAATGGGTATTTGATGAAAGCCACTGAACCCATCTATGAAGAAGTAAACTTCATGACTTGTGATAGATTCTAAAACTTTATCTATTAAGGGAATCAAAAATGGATCTTTCACACATGCATCATTCAAAATTTGATAGTCACCACATACTCTACTCTTCCATATTTTCTTAGGTTACACTACCATGGGAATGACCCAATCTACCTTCTCTATAGGATATATTATACTTATTTTTTTCATTCTATCCAATTCAACCTTTAATTTCAACTTCATCTTTATATTCAACTTATATGGAATTTTCTTGATGGGTCATGTGCACTCTTTGAGTTTGATATGCATTTCACCTAGGGAAAGATCTACTCCTCTGACTTTTAAAAGAATTATGGGAAACACATCTTAATAATCCTACAAGAATTGCATAGCTTCTGAAACTTTGGATTCAGTCCAATAGTCACCTATATGTGCCAATTTAGGAATTTCCTTGCTTCTGATGTTTTCCACATGTTTTTTAATAGGTTGTTGATAAATATTGCACTTTTCCTCAGCAACAAATTCTCACAGCATTTTTTAACCTTCCTACTCTAGAATTTGTATGTTGTGTAGCTTTACTTCTTCAATGGGTCCTACGACTAGATCCTTTAATGGTTATAATGATTGTTTAGGTTCAAATAAATAAATCAGATTGATATCACCATTAGTATCTTAATCTTTAGTTTCCTCCTCTTCATCTTTTATTCGGTGTCATAGTTGCATAAGAGATTGTTCTTCTATTTTGGCAGCTTTATATCTTTGTAGTGTTGTATTCAAATCACAAGATACATTTTTATACGTAGCAGACTCCATCATGGTGCTTAAATCCTCTATGCACCCATGGCATAGGAAATGTTTGATTTTGAACAATGCATTATGAACCATAGGAATCTCATCTTAAAACATAAAATTTTATATGAAGTCACTCTATACTTGTGTCCAGTGTTTGAGGTCAAGTTTGTAGTCCAACCGAGTATTGATGAATCCCAAATGATCCTTCATGAAAATATCTTAATCTAAAATCTTTGTCATTTGATAGACTTGGTGTGTGCATGTATATGGTGACAAAGTTTTCCTTGTTGGCAATACTACTTCATTCCATAGACTCTTACACTGTCTTTAATTGGAGTTGTACTAGGTCTAGCTTGGCTAAGGACTAGTTTCTTTGATGATTTGTCTACTCAAGAGAATCAGACTAGTCTCCATTAGAAAGTAGGCTCTTTCTTCTCTATTTTCCTTGCCCTTCTCTCTTTTTCTTTTTCTTTTATCAACTTTATTAGTTTAGTTTCTGAGTTGCAATCTGAATCTAATGCTTTATCTTGATTGCATGGTTTTTTCATAGATGTTTTGACATTGTTGAATCTCATATGCTATGAACATGTTTGAATTAGTTACATTCACATAGTTAAATCATTGTTTTGGTTCTATAAGCATAAGTTTTATGTTTAGAATGCATATGATTCATCTAAAATACTCATTGACGAACCTTGATATGGAATGGTCACAACGAATCAACTGAGTTACCCTATGTACCAAGACCTTGGGGAGAATTGTTCATGCAAGTCTCATTTCAGGAGAGATAGGTATTAGAAACCCTTGCCTATTATTGGCTATGTCAAGAGACCAATCAATGGATATAAAAACACCACTTTACATATAAAGGCCTTTGGTACCTCTATAAAGACTAGATCAAACTCAACACCTCAGCATCTGTCACACTACTTTCCAACACCCTAACAAGTAATGCTTTATAATGGTATAATCAACTTAGGTCTATCTATATAACCAGTTTATAATACTAATTAAATGCATTGAACCAATAATTTTGATATCATGACTTCCTAAAAAATAGCCTAGTCAACTTTATCAATTACAAACAAACAAAACATGAGACTGCTCAGGACTTCATTATCACTAGCCAACAAAGCCAAGTGTAACATTACTAATGATAACCTCTTTGAACTGTTTACAATCATATTAGACTCTAAATTTAAATATATCATTCAATTATTCACTCCTAATTCCTTGGATTAAGCCTATGGTCAAGCTAAAGTACAAGACCATCTCCTAAGACAATTTTAGATTCCTCAACCTAAACAAGGAACCCAAATGCTCATGAGATGTGAAAATAAACATGCTAGATATGATGGGGTATTTGATACTTATGATCATAGTTATCACTCTAATAGCACTATTAATTTACATGTCATAAGGTTCCTAAGAAGTGACACTTTCCCCACCCATAGCAAGAAACCCCTTCCAACCTCTTATTTCTTCCAAAAACCAAAATCTTAATCATAATCGACCTATTAACCTAGTATAACTTAAGAAGTGCCTTCTTATAACTCTACTTATATATTTTGATAATAGTTGACCTAAACAACAATGGTATGACCCATAGAAATATTTGTTGGTTCCATGCTAATTAGGGTCATTCTCACAATAATTGTCATTAAGTTCATTCCTTAACATATGATTTCATTCCTAGTCATAACATTGGACATGATGCTATGACAAGAGAATGCTATCAAGTCTTCAAAATTTTCATCAAAAAACACAAAGATAAATTCAAGCATGTTGTGCTCAACCAAGCTAACACTCACCTTGAAATTTACCAAAATCCTCTTCTCAATCATTCTCAAAATACTAGTAATTCACCTCCATAACCATGAGAAGACACTTATCGACCTCAAAATCCCCAAATTTTAGTTCCAACTGCTAATGTTATAAATACTAAGGTTAACCCTACCTCTCTTCCAAACACATGGAGAAATTGGTTAACATGAAACACATTATAACTCACATTGATACTACACCATATGTCATAAATCAGCCCAAAGCATCTCCTAAGACTTACATAATTATTCATGCTTATCCTATAGGTCTAATATCAATCTCAATCCTTCTTAGATCTCTAATATTAGTAAAGTCATAAAATTCCAATAGAATAAACCATGTCAATTCAATTGAAAAATGTTTAGAAAATCAATTGAATCGGTCATGCCAATTCATTTATCTGTCATAAAATGAATTGACATTGTCAATCCAAATTATTGAAAAATAAACTGAATGGCCACATCCAATTCCATTGGTTGTACTTAACTAAATTTGTCATGCCAATCCCATCAAAAAATCCTCCAAATTTATAAAAATTAGGTTCAAATTCTTCTACAAACTTTCTTGATCCTATTCAAACCTCTATTTATCTATTACAATCTTCTCCAACTCATACTATCAATTATGATTAGGATCCTATAGAATATTTTTATATATTCCCTTGTACAATTTCTTTCTTGAGCTTATGTAGACTTATCCTAGACACCATAACTATTTTATGCGCCTCTTATTTGACATGAACATCTCTCGACCACCACTCATAGGGAAAGAAACTACTTTACCTAGTTCTAAGGAAATCATAATGTATAAATGTGAAAATATGTCTAGCCAAATAAATCACACAACATATTCAACATTGTCTCTCAAATTTCCACTCACCTCTATGATCCCCAATGATAAACTTCTCCATGTAGATGACACTCCTCTCTTCATTATAATTTTAAAGTGTGATGTCCAAGTCAAAATAACCCTCGGAGATTAAGGTTACAAATTTTTTGTTGGCTCTTTGTAATTCATTCACTCCCTTGGATATTATATAATATTCTTAAGTCCAATCATAGCAAGTGCCAAAGATATGATCGAATATAAATTCCTCCCTTATATTGCATTTGCTTTCCTATCACGGTACCTCCTTGGATGGATATGGTGAAGGCTATGATATTCAACTTTCCCCTTTCCTAAAATATCTTTCTTGGTCACCCATGGACTCATGTATGAGGTCCATGGCTTCCTCCACATGTCAATGCATTGCATTTATATACATGGGATATATCAACAAAATTCAAGGTGATACCGACCCTTGGAATTTTGAATAATTCAAATCACACCATCTATTAAATACCTACTCTTGAACCTTTGCCTACTATCTAATTCTAATAATAGAAATTTTTTAACCGTCTCATTAATCTATTGATAAATTATAGTGGTCATCCTTAGCTTGTGGGAAATATCCCACCAGACCTCCTTAATGCAGATGGTGATGAACCTAATGATTTTAACTTCAAAATCAAAACTTTTAATCTCTCTCCTAACATCATTGCTCAGTTACCTCCCACTTTTTTATGCAATTATCACAAGAGGATAATTGAAAATATACCTGAGGCAGTCATCATTCCAATTAAATCCCATATTATCACTCCTAGTGACATCATTTTCATATCCCTCAATGTGTATTTCACCCCTCTTAATTATTATGATGGTTATACATTACATGACCCTTATATGTTTGATTACACCAAATAAAATAAGGCATAATTCTTGTGTTACCAATCATCTCTTAATTAATCATATGACCAAGCCTCTCTCAACTCTAGTATTAACACCATTCTTTCTTGCTCCAAAATGGAAGATGATGCTTTTTTTTACTTTCAATTGAATACCTAGTATGAAATATACGGAAATGTGTCTTTGCCTTTTTTCAACATCCCCAAACGAGCATCCTGATTTAGTAACATTTTTCATACTTATCATGATTAATCTCGTATGGAGCTAGTTTCTAGTTTGGATGCACTTGATGTCCCTATTCTTTTTTATGATCTTCTATCATGTTAAGTGATTAATCTTGCATTGGACCATATCATTTCACTAGATTCTTTTATTTATTAATTTTTCTTCCTCCTGATATGTTCGCTAAGATATTATGCCCATTATAATAAAATCTTTTCCCAAAATAGATAGTAGTGAAGTGTTATACTTTTAGCAAGAACACTAGACATTCAAATATGGATCTTAGAGCATATAAGATATATTTAGAGCATCACATAATCGACCACCAATTTTATGTAAGGCTAGGTGATTTTTTTTATTTACATAAGATGAGTATAAAATCTTTGACTAATTTATGAGCTCTTCGATAGTATGTGTATGTACTTAATATTGATGCCATTAACTTTCCTATCGAATTATATATGCCTCCTTCAAAAGTGACTTTAGAATAAATCCCCAAAAATGAGGAGATATATTGTCTTTGGCATGAGTGTTATATCCATCATATAGATAAAATTAGAGCTCTTAAATATCATTTATTCTAGATTCTAAGTCCCAATCCTCAATATCCACAATAGCATTCAAATGGCATCCCCAAGATGGAGGAGCACCCTCCCCCACAACAAGATCCACCTCTATGACTGGAAGATTTGATTCCCTATTTGCATTAATTTTAATTAGAGGATCAACTTATTCCTCATTCTAAAATGCCTACTTTCTCCATCAAGGCTATTCACAAGGAAATCCTTGCATAAATATCTAATATATTATAAGAGACCATGGTAAGTGAGATATTAGTTACAGTTATAGATTTATGATGTTATTGATGGTGAATTTCCACACAGTGGAAGCTATTTGTGAGTGATTATTGAGTGTATCATTTTATTCACTTCATATTTGTTGCATGTTTTGGTTTTACATTTTAATGTTTAAAATTACATATTTCTCACCATTTACTTTCTTGTACCATGTTCTTTACTTTCTTGCATTTACTTTTATTTTTAAATATTACACGTCTTGGTTTTATTCATCCATTACGTATTTTTAGATTCCTTGATATCATTACTTTTTTAAATCTTTTTGTTTCTTACACCTCTCAGTTTATTTAGCCATTACAACTTTTCAAATTCATTAGTATCTTTACTTTTCATGTATTACACCTCTTAGTTTTATTCAGAAATTACATCTTTTCATATTCCTTGGTATCATTGTTTTTTTATCACTTTCATTTATTACACCTGTTTGTTTTATGTATCCATTGAATATTTTCATATTCTTTAGCTATTTACTTTTTATCCTCTTTGCTATTCTTTTCATGTAGTTTTATATTTTTTAGTATATTTATTTTTTTATCATTTTTGCTATTCTTTCCCCCCTTGGGTTTATCCTCTCCCCTCTTGAGTTTTACCCCAATCTATGCTTGCACTAGACCTATCATAGGTTTACATGGCTTATCTAGTGACATTGCTATCTTCATTCATATCACCCTCCCCTCCCATATTTCTCATATCATTTATACACTTGTTAGGTTATTTGACTTACATTCTCATATAATTTCAAATACCTCTTTTTACCTAGACAATCTAAATAATTTTTTTCCTTTCTTGTGATCAGTTACTAACATGTCTTCATTGTATCATTTTACACCCCTATATGGATCTTGTATAATACCCATCTTTCCCTTTCCTTCTTTCACTTTGGACACACCAAGGTCAATTTCAAGATTACATTATTTTCTAATGCGTAATTCTATGAGTATCTAAGTGTCTTCATTTCAAGGTTCTCCTCTTTGGCAGATGGGTGTAAACTCTCTTGGGTTAGTCATCTTTATCACACATTGTTGGTATTTTTAATGCATATTGAGAAGTAAAATTTTAAAAATTCAAAATCCAAGATATCAAAATCAAAATAAGAATAAAAAAACAAATACAAATTTTAAAATAAAAAATATCTATTAAAAGTGAAATCATTCTAAAAGATGTGACCATATCCTTTGGCATGTCCCCATTATCCTAGTTGAAGCTCAAACTCCACATTCAATCTCATGATAGAGCCAAAGTCCATTAGGTTGGGAAAGGCTTGTAGACTATGGTAGGAAGTCTCGTGTGTGTGTGTGTGTGTGTGTGTGTGTGTGTGTGTGTGTGTGTGTGTGTGTGTGTGTGTGTGTGTGTGAGTGTGCGCGCGCGCGCGTGCGCGTGCCATTAGTGCCACCAAATTTATTATGCAAGTACCCAATCCTCTCAGTAGATCGAGGGCTCCATAAGAGTCATAAAGAATGGGGAACACATTGTGGGAAGGTATGATTATTTTTAGATTTTTATGCATATATATTTCATGTGATGATATTTATACTTCAGTTATTAGGCCAAGCTATATGCTTGATAGGTGGGGATTTCTAGATCCTTGATGTCAAAATTTAGCCCTGACCACTTGATTAGAGGGTCTTATTTATGCTAAGCATTTATACATCACCCTTATGGTACCTTACTTCCTTGTATCTCTATCTTATCATTTCCAATATCCCCTTCATGGATATTTTTTCTACCTTATCACATCCATATTATTTCTACCCCTTTTCTATGTTTTTTTCTTCAGATTTGAATCTAAACTTATATTATTACACCTCTTGGGTTTTTTGTTTATGTTTTTCATGGTAAGACCTTGGGGAATACAACTAGGTCCTTCCTAAAAATTCCCATCACCTTTCATATATGCACCATCTCTATTATTTTTATTATTACTCTAGTTGGTCATGTATATGTAAAAAACACTCTAGTGCTTGCATTGATTTGGGGTCTTCACTCATTGTAGGTATTTGCTTCCATGTGTTGCATATCCTTTGTTTGATTTAGATTTTCATCTTTTTACATTGGATGTTTTCACAACCTTCTTACAATATTTCTTATCATTTGTTTGATATAAATTTTCATATTCTTACATTGGATGTTTTTACTACCCTCTTACAATCTTTCTTATCCTTTGATTTAGACGTTCATCTTCTTACATTCAATATTATTCAATTATTTCTTGCTCTTATATTTTCATATATCTTACATTTGATGTTATTTATGACTTTTTTCTCCTTAATTTCACATATCTTATATATTTCCTTTAGATTTTCTATTTATCTTACATTTGATATATTTTTTTAATCGCTTATTTTACATCTTTTGTTTCTCAATTTTTCCATTTACTTACTTAAATTTTAATTTTTACAATTTGTATTTTATTATTTTTCACCATGCACATTCTCAAATTCACTATAAAACAATAAAACATGTATCATCATCATATACACACATGATATCAAGATACATTACCTTGCCACAAGTGTTAGTGTTAACATCAACTCAAAACTCATGTCAAAGATAAGGAATCAAACCAATGTGATATATATATATATATATATATATATATATATATATATATATATATATATATATATATATATATATATATATATATATATATATATATATATATATATATATATATATATATATTGCCACAAGTGCTAGTGTTAACATCAACTCAAAACTCATGTTGAAGATAAGGAATCAAACCAATGATATATATATATATATATATATATATATATATATACCAAAAATATAATAGATACAAGACCTGTAGACATTAAAATGGGTTTTTAGAGAATATATGACATATTTAAATTAGCATAAGTCACAATGCCTAGCTTTTACCCTAAACAATCGACCACTTATAAGTGACTTTGTTGTTTCCACAAGATGACTACACATTTTTTGACTAATCATCGATCTTTTTGACAATATTAGATGTAATTTTCCCTAAAGACATTATCTTTCCTCTCCGTCTAGATATTCCTCCACTAAAGGTAACTCAAAATAGGGCATTGTAGTGTCTTTGACATGAATGTTCTAACCATTTACAAATAGACGTAGAGATCTTCAATATAATTTCTACCATCTTCCAAGCCCAAAGCCTCAAGGTCCATGTCAACATTCACATGGCATCCCCATGATGAAGCAACCTCCCCTACCAGTAGAACCACCTATATGCCCTAATTATTTGCTTCCCTACTTGCATCACTTGTACTTGGAGGATCACCCTCTTCCCTGTTCAACATGCTTAGCTTCTCCATTGAGGTAATTTACAAGGAATTCCTTGTATAAATCTATTATAGAGTAGAAGATTACATGGTTAAAGTGAGATATCAATTATAGTGATATATTTATGATAGTGTTGATACATTGTGAGCTATTTGTAAGTGATTATTGATTGTATCATATTATTCACTTCGCATTTGTCACATGTTTTGATTTTACATTATATTTAGCCTTACATTTTTATCTCCATTTACTTTCTTGTACCATGATCTTTACTTTATCACATTTTAACTTTCCTTTACATGTATTACACATCTTCATTTTATTCAGCGATTGCATTTTTTCATATTCCTTGGTATCATTATTTTTTCACAAGTTTTGTTTCTTACACCTCTTAATTTTCATTGTGCCCTTTTAGATTCATTTATACCTTTAATTTACATGTAATGCACCTCTTTGTTTTATTTGGTCATTGTGTCTTTTTAAAGTCCTTGGTATCATTACATTTTCATCACTTTTATTTATTACACCTTTTAGTTTTATTCATCCATTGTGTCTTTTTAGATTTTTTAATATTTTTCCTTTATATCCTTTTTACTATTATTTCCCCCCTTGGGTTTATCCTCTCCCATCTTGTGTTTTATCACTATTTTTGATTGCACTAGACCTATCCTAAGTTTACATGGCTTATATAGTGACATTATTATCTTCCTTCATATCACCTTCCCCTCGTGGGTTTATCATATCCTTTATACTCTTCTTATGTTATTTGGCTTACATTCTCATGTGCTTTCAAATCCCTTTATTTGTCTAATCAGCCTAAAGTAAAATTCCCCCTTCTTTTGATCAGATACTAGCATGTCTTCATTATATCACTTTACATCTCCAAACAGATCTTGCACAATCCCCATCTTTCCCTTTCCTTCTTTCACTTTAGGCACACCAAGGCTAGTTTCAAGATTACATTATTTTCTAAGGTGCAATTTTAGGATTATCTAAGTGTCTTAGTCTCTAGGTTCTCCTATTTAGTGGGTAGGTGTAAGCTCTCTTCTGTTAGTCATAATTAGCATCCATTATTGGTCTTTCAAGTGTATATTCAGGAGGAAAATAGAAAAAAAAAATATTAAAAAAATCAAAAGACAAAAAAATCCAATGTTAAAAGTCAACATATCTCTTAAAAGACATGATCATATGCTTTAGCATGTCTTCCTATCCTAGTTAAATATCAAAGCCCACATTAGGCCTCATGATAGAGCCTAGGTCCATTGGGGTGTGGTAGGCCAGTATACTATGGTAAGAGGTCTCATATATATCATTAATGCCACCTACTTTCTCATGAACATACGCAATCTTTTCAATAGACTGATAACTTTTTAAGGGGTCCTAAGACATGGTGAGTAAATTGTGAGAAGGTATAATGTTTTTTTCATTTTCATACATTTATCCTTTGTGTGGTGATCTTTACACGTCACATGTTATCCCAAGCTCTACACTTTATAGGTTGGTTTTTCTAGGTCCTTGATGTTAAAATCTCTTAGCCTTGCTTACTTGACTAGAAATTCTTGTTTATAATAAGGATTTCTACATCACCCTTATGGTGCCTTACTCCTTATATCTCCATATTATCATTTTATAATATCCCCTTGATGGATATTCTGGCTAGTTCATCACGTCTCTCTTAATTCTATCTTTTTGCTTCAAATTTGATTCTTAGCTTCCATTAGTATACCTCTTATATTTTTAGTTTGTGTTTCTTTATAAGACCTTGGGGAATACAACCAATCCCTCCTTAAAAAGTCTAATCACCTTTCATAACTTCACTACTATCATCGGTCATGTATCTCTATAAAACACTCTAGTGCAAACATTGATTTCTAGTCTTCACTCATTATATGTCTTTGCCTCCATGTGTCGCATATATTTTGTTTGATTTATATTTTCATATGCTTACAATGGATGTTTTTACAACCCTCTTACAATATCTCTTATCCTTCCTTCAATTTAGACTTTCATCTTCTTCCATTGGATGTTCTAAAAACCCTTGTACAATCTTTTTATTGTTTGATTTATATTTTCATCTTCTTACATTGGATATTATTCAGTTATGTCTTGCATCTTCTAATTTCTTGTATAATTTCATCTATTTTACATTTGATGTGATTTATGAATGTGTTCTCCTTGGTTTAACATTTCTTATGTTTTGCATTTATATTTTCTAAATTACATTTGATATGTTTTGTTAATCACTTATTACGCATCTTTTTTTATCAATTTTCCAATTTACTTAAGATGTCAATTTCACACTTAGTCTTTTTTTATTTTTCACCATACACATGTTCACATTTCCTTCAAAAATAAAACATACAACATCATTATATACACACATGACATCGAGCTACATTACCATGTCACAAGTGTTAATGTCAAAACCTCAACTTAAAATGCATGTAGAATACAAGGAATCAAATCCAATGGTATAGATAAAAGAATCAAATCCAATGGTATATATACACTTATCAAAATATTTTTGTAACAAAAAATAAAATAGATACAATTGTAATTATGGGTCACCTTGACCCTTAGGTGGGTGAGGATCCATGCCTTAGAAATTACCTAAAGATCTAGTCTTTCTGAGATATATCTCTAAAGTACAATATCGAGACCATAATCCTTTAGCCTCTATCTAGTTGTGTCTCTAGGTCTATCACCCACACTGTTAGTGATCTCTCTCATTCTACACCTGCTACCATGGTATTAACGTGCATAGCTCACTCTATGGCTAAGCTTATCTATGCCACAAACCCCTATTGTCATGCCACAACATCTCCTTCATTGGGACCATGGATAACATAGCAGCAACAACCTTATCTTGGCATTATAGTTCATAGGTAACAACTCCTAGTAGTCTAAACTAGCAACCTTCTCCTTTGTAGATGATGTTATAGGATACTAAAGTCATTTTATTAGTATCCATTAGGATGACATATATAATTTCATGGTGGGTAGCCTCAATCATGGTTCCCCACTATGTTGTCTATGCCACTACATCTACAAAAGAACACAAAAATAAACATTAAATCATAACATATATATCCAAATCCAAAACAAATATCACTAATATCTACCATGTATATCAATAAGTCTAGAAAAAAAAGTGATAGAAACTTATACAATCTCTTTTATATACCTAGATGTGCACACCTCTCCACAATGATCTCCTCATCTACTTGACCATTGAGGACTCACTCGTTCTCTTCGCCATCACCCTATTGATGAGTTTCCATGTTTCTCGCCCACCTCTTCCTCTATAACACCATGATCGTGCATCATGATACTCTATCCCATCATCATACTATTTATGGTTGAGGCCTCTCTTGAGATGCATGCTCCATGGGTACATCTGGAATGCCCTGCATAGGAATCCCTTGACTCACTCCTCCCTTCACCATTATTTGATCATGTTGCCTACTACTCTAGCCCTAAGGGGTATGTGAGGTCTCAAAATAGAACCTGTGGTGGTGGCTCTTGTCCTCCTTAGCTCCCTAGCTAGTGAACTCTATAACAAGCCAATGTTATTGGCACCACTTCGTGTGGTAATCCAAAAATTATTGGCACTCTATTGCTCAAGTGTGGCTCCATCCACTAGAGGTAACAACTATTCAGCTTAGCCAGTCCTTGAGCTTGCACAATAGATGGCCATGATGGCCTTGCTCTATAATACCCCAATAAGATCTCCATATAATTTGGTATCTGAGGGTGGTCTCCAACCATGGATTCCCAATAATGTATCATGTCCCACCATCTTGTGCCCATTGTCTAACCTGAGGTACATCATCTAGGACCTCATGTGGTAATCTTGTATGATAATACATTGGAAACATCTCATGTATCTAGTAATTTAGTAGTGTCATAAAACTCGTAGTCCGCTACTTTCTCATTAAAATCCTGTGTAAATCATGTACAAGTGTACCTAAATGCTCACACTCGTGTTATAGATTACACCTTACTCTAGTTTGGATTGTTACATTGCAATGGAAAACAAAGGGCATCTTCCATCAAACTTGTGACAAAACACACATCTAGCCATCAATCCTATAATAGCTTTTTGGATGTCCAAAATCTATGAAGCATAAATATTAAAAATCCACACAATATGTGTCAACTCATAATTGTCTAACCTTGTGACCCAATAGGCTAGCTCCTACTTATCTTTGATAGCCTCTAGTGTGTCACATACCATCAACACACACTCTAATGGCAAACACAATATCACATTTATGTCCTATAAGGTAATGGCAATGTCCACTATATCCCAATTCACCACCCATATGAATGTGTTTGTACTACTCTCCCACTGCTATAAAAACATCAATAACAACACTACATCTAAAGACACCCAACACATCTCCATGATGCCTCCAAACCCTAAAGTCATAAATCAAGCCATGTCTTTTATCGATAGTTTATCTAGTTAATCAAGCAACCAACTAGCATCTGCTAACTGCCATAATTGTGCTAGTCTTTATGCCTACAAGAAGCCAAACAACATCACCCAATTAGTCCTTTGTTAGATAACAATTAGACAAAAATTAGCAAAAATAAGTCAAAAAGTAAAAAAATTTAAAAAATAATTAAATTGACTATATTAATTCTACTAGATCGGCCATCTAGATGATTTTGTACTAAATCAGCCATGTTGTCCCCATTTTATACTAGATTGCCACTTTAATTTATACTAAATCAGCCATCTGCCCAATTTTCTATTAAATTAGCTAGGATACCACTTTTTCAACTAGATCATTCATTTTAGCTTCTAATAAATTAGCCATCTTTTCAATTTTATAAAAATTGTCCATGATATAATATTATCCATTTTCTACTATATCGTCCACTTTATTTTATATTAAATTAGCCATATTTCCTATCTAATAGTAGATCAATTCACTTTTGTGATCTTTTGCCACATAACTAAATCAACATGGTCAATTTCATTCCATTTGTGACACCTTTTTTTTGTCCCCTAAAAATCAATGAAATGTATTTTTTTTCTCCCACCCATTATCTGTCAAAATTTTATTTACAATTTGACACTTTTGGGGGTAAATTCCATCACATGGATTTGTCTCATGCTCATTTTTCTTAATTCTATCTTTTCTATGCAACCCAAAAATTAATTACATCATCTACCTACATAGCAGTATGCCCTCCATAACATCCCCATGTATGTCCTCTCAACACATTCTCTCTCCACGTCAAAAATGGTTGTCAGAGCTCTCTAAACCTTAGACTAGTAGATTTTTAATGATTTTTATTTTACCTATTTAGAGTGAAATTTGAAAAAATATGAACCTTTCAAAAATTATCCTTCAAAATATGTATTTTTTTACCATATCTTTGTTCCTATAGGTCCATTTCATAAACCGAAATAAACACTAGACTCCTTGAGTCACAAGTAAATTTGAGGTCCTAAGGGAATATTTTTATTTAAATTTTAATTTGATTTTTCTCTTATTTTCAAGCCTACTAGTTGGAGTTGTAGATAGCACCTTACATCAACATTATATTTGCTCGGCCTACAAGAATCGTCTTAGCACTTTTTTGGCACTATATATCATTATTTTTCCATTCAGGTAGGTAAGTGAAGGTGTGTATGTTCATTTATGTTCTTTCATTTAACTTATTTTATCTCATTTTTTATAGCATTTACTTGTATACTTTTGTGTTGTTATATTTATTTTCCAAAGCACCATCCCACGTTACACTATTATGACATATGATGAAATTTGGGTGAGTTAATGTATACACCTGTATTTTTCACTTACTGATCATATGGTTTTCAAAACTCATCGGCACATCAATTTCCTAAATTGCACATCTTAAGAAGTGCACCAAAAAAGGGGTAGGGCTAGTTCATGGTACTTTGCAAGAGATGTCCATATTATCCTATTATACTTGTGTATCATCATTGTCTTTTCTTCAGCTCTTCTTATCCTCTTTTGGGTCTCCTTTCCCTTCATTCATCTTATTCTACTTAGTGTTTTGACATTTACCAACTAAATCGATCTTGATCAATCTAGTTATGTACATCATTCTTTGTATTTCCTACTAAATCAATATGGTCAATCTAATATGTTTCATGTTTGTGTCATTTTCCTATTAAATTGACCCTATCAATTTAGTTATTTCCCTACTTTACACTAAATAAATCTTGATCAATTTAATTGTCTTCCTATTTTTACTATATTGGCATGATTGACCTAGTGTTGTGTTGTTTCTTGATTCATCAAACTAAATCGATCTAGATCGATTTTGTTTGCATTCAATCTAGTTCATTTTTAGGACTTTAATTGGTATTTATAGGATTCTAAAATATCATTTTTATTGGAGAACAACACTCCTTTACTTGTGCATGAAAAAATTTATCTAAGTACATAAGAGCAATTAGGAGATAGGAGCTTCTTTTTAAGAAGGTCTAGTCATTTTCAAGTCTTTGAAGCTCAATATAAGTTGAACCAAGGAGGTGCCCCTTAGTATTTTGAGTTACAAATTAAGGACGCTTATATAATCATCATTTCCATTTGAGGTCTTCACCTATAACATTTCTTACAAAGTTCACTAAATCCAAGGGGAAGATTGATGCACCAAAAAATTTATTCAAGGTAAGTATCCATATCCCTGATCTCTTTCTTTGTTTACTTTAGTATATATATATATATATATATATATATATATATATATATATATATATATATATATATATATATATATTGTTAGAGTAGCATGTTTGTTTGTTTTATACCTTGGCCTATATTATCCTTTTGTTTATATTAGTGTAGGTTATCTAGGGTTTTAAATAAAACTAAGTTTCATTTTTTTTATCCACGCTTAAGTTGGTTTAACTACCTTTGTATGCACTTACGACCCTTAATAGTCGTTTAGCATTTATATCTAGTTAGTTTATCTTTTTACCATCTTGGATCTAGGTTTCCCCTGTTCATCAGTTTCTTACATGTGGTTTCCATATTATATCCTTGATACTCTCATTTACAAGCAGCAATTTCTTATAGCCTCCATCCCACTTTGCAGTGCAAATTTCTGTATGTATTTGGTCCTAGTATGGTCTTCTCACTTTCCTATATTAGAGGATAGTCATGTTGTTGACCATATTTTCCAAACATATAAAATGCATCCTAATAACATCACATGGAATAATAAAGCTCTTTTTTAAATAATTTATTCAAAATAAATGTTGGAGTGTTGGAAGAAACAAAAACCTTTTCATGAAACGTCTTCTAAAGATGTTCCAATTGTAGAAGAGGGCATTGGACTTAAAAAAATATGCCAAACCATTTGTTTTACAATGATCATCATGATGATGTGGAAGATCAAGTTGGTGATGTTTATCATGAAGATCAACCTAATATGGACAATAATCCTAGGGAAATTGATCAAGAGTTGAAAACTTCAAAATTTGCTCAAATTCCTTTGCTTACGTTGGGATAATCTTAAACATTAATGTTGGGTGTTATATTGTCCTTAATAGACTTAAAATCAATCTTCAGTTCGTGAAACATAAATGTCAATGCTTTATTGAAGTTAGATGATAGTTCCCTAACTATATACTAATGTATTACATATGATATATATTTTGTTTGTCTTATATTATGTATGATTTATCTTGTTTTTTTATTTTTAATTGTAGTCAACTAAATACTAGTTTGTTGTCAAAAATAACACACTTCCCTCCTCATATCAAGAGGCACAATAAATATCATCAATTTTAAGGGTTCTCTCTGCAATTATGATGCACACACAAATGATTACAATTTATTTATGAAGGAATATGACAAAGATGTGAGTTGTCCCAAATGTCAAGCATTATGATATCAACAAAGCATTAGGGGTAATACCATTGCAAATACGGTATTGCAAAATTTTCTAATAAATCTTAGACTCGGGCATCTTTTCTATTACAATTCACTTACAAATATAATGGCATGGCATTAAAAGAATAGAACTAGTGATGAAGTTTGGTGGGTTCCTTCATATTCAAATGTAATGAAATACATTGAGAAGTGCCTTGAAAAATTTAGAGATAGTTCACTCAGTATGCAGTTTGGTTTGTAAATGGATTGTGCTAACCCATTTTCTGGTATGTCAACTCACTACTCCATTTTTCCAATAGTGTTGGTAAATTATAATATTCCTCAATGGTTAATGATTTGTAAGCAGCATTTAATATTTTCATTAGAGGTGCTTGGAAAGAGTCAAGAAAAAATATGGATTTCTACCTTGAACTTCTAATTGATGAGTTGTGAACATTATTGGATGCCATTATAATGTATGACATTTCAAAATCCATTGATCAAATGCAGTTCATGTATTATGGTATCTTATGATGGACTATTCACGATTTTCCGAGGATGGTTGTTTGTTCAAGTATTTATCATTTGTAAAAATTTGAAATAAAAATATCATATATATTTGTATTTCTTTACATTATATATTAAGTTTTTAAATGTTTCTATATGCAAGTCTTTTAACAAAATGAAATTATGTATGTTCTGTTAGCCAAATTTTGGCTACTGTAGATCAAGTTCATAAAAAAATTGGTCTATCAGGTTTTGACCTTGATTGACTATCTTGCAAATATCCTTATAAGTCATGTTTAGTAAAGTTTAAGGTTCTTTTGGGAAAGTTAAGGTAATCCTTGTCTTTGCTAGGAGAGAGATTAAATGCATTTTTGAGGTCTCTAACATGTTTTTAAGTCATGCCAAGGTGTTTCTCTCTTGATTCATGCTTATACAAGTTAGATACAACATGCAAGTGGTGGTGGGGCCAACAAAATCCCCAATAAGTTGAAATATCAATGTTGAAGGCACTTGTCAAAGGCGTGTAAATCAAAATGCAACGTAGAGAGAGTTATATAAGTGTAAGAAATTGATGTTTTTAGGTCCCTATAACATTGTCAGGGTTAGATCAGGAGTTTTCTAGCATTGGCAGGTCCAAGATTGGCAAAAAACATCCTATCTCTCATATTGAGCTCTTGGCAAACTCATAATGGTAAATTTCAAACGTTTGGTTCATGAAGAGGAGAGAGAGTTAAGACTTGATTTTTTACTAGAGGAGACCCTAATTAGCTTTAGAGTCTTGGAATTGGTTTATAGATTGAAGCCCCTAGTTGTATGAACAATCGTTAAGAGCTTAAGGGCTTAAAAATTGACTCCAATACTCATTGGCTTAGTTTTGTCTTTATGTCTACACTTGTGAACTTGGTGGGAGAAGATAAACCATGCAAGAGTGATCTCAAGGTAGGCAGGGATCTCTATGGCACCCAAATCCATCAATTATATCATGCATGTGGATGTCCTAGCACAAATGAGATTCCCTCTCATTGTTTGCATGAGACAGACCAATTTTGTGAAGTTTTGAGGTGTTTTCAATAAAGCAAGCATGTTTGAAGTCTTTGAAAGGCAAAATGAGAGTTTCTAATGCATTGGAAAGTCCCATGTAATCTCCATGAACTCCCCACTCTACTCATACTCTTCCTCAGCTTGTAGTCACCACCCAAGGTGATCTCTTTGAGCAAATTCTTGGTGATATGTTTTCAATTCAAGTTGCAGTCATGAGAAAAGTTCTTCAAGCATGCAAAGTGAAGGTAAATGGTGGTATAGATAGTGGAATTAGAGAGTGAGGAGGTCTGAGAAAAGACAAAAGACTCAAAACATGCTAATAAGCAGAATCAAGATGGGTTTTGTCCACCCACATATCTACAGACTTGTAGGTGGACATTTATGACTCATAAACCCTATTTTACATTGTGTATAGGTCTAGCAAGACCTAGTATAGACATCCAAGCATCTACCTAACCCTAAAAAATCTTATAAGACCACAATGAGGACCATGGATGGGTGTTTAAACTCCAAACTTCATGCAAGACAATTTATAGGGTTATTAGCAGACAGAGAACAAAAGAAATATGCTTGTAGTGGTGGAGGGTCTAAGAAGATGTGAGGGTCAAGAAAAAAAAGGGAATGAAGGTTCATAAATATGAAACACCTCAAGAAGGTTCATTTAGCCTTGAAGACCTTATGGTTGGTGACCTACAGTCATAGGCCTAAATGGTCACATACAAGCCTGTTATAAACAAACTTGAAGAAAAATACTCAGTCTGAGTGAGTACAAAAGGGTAAAAGGTCTGTGAGGAGGGAAAAAGAACAAAAGTGACTCCCCAACATTGGCTCAATAACCACCAAGGTGCCTAGAGTGCCAAAAAGAGGTAAATATCCACACTTACAATCAAGACACCCAATGCAAACCTAGAGGCCTATCTAGTCACAATGTGAAGGATGCATTTGTGTGTTAAATGAAGGCTTGGAAGTTATGTGAATGATGAAAGAGTCTAAGAGTGGATAGTGAGAGAGTATCCTAAGTGAAAATGAGGTAATAACCATCAAAAGAAGAGTTCCTAAACACCAACATTCAAATAGACCTAAAGCAAGTACCTACAGGCCTATTTGAGATAGAATGGAGGGAAAAGTACATTGATGGTGTTGAATGAAGCTAATGAGGCATGTGAGGGGATCAAGGATATAGGCACATAGAGTTATCAAGGTGTTATGAAGGTCTCCTTAAGGCTCCAGGATGAGAAATTGTCAAAACAATCAGGAAGCCTGAACAAGACTAATAGATGTTCACAGGTCTATTTTCAAGATGTGAAGAGAACACACAAGTTTTTGGGGTAAATTAGAGTATGAAGATCTAGAAAGGTTGACAATATGTCAATAGGGATCCGCATAGATTTTGGACTCATTCAGATGAGGAAACAATGCTGAAAATGAGCCATTAGGGTCAGTGTTGTGTGACTGCTTATAAACCCTAATAATGGGCTAATTTAGGATATAATGAGCTTAATGATCCAGGCAGCAATTTAGGTGACAATTCGAGTGACAGTTCTACCCCAATTGATGATGAAACTTTCGGGAGCCATAACTTTTGCACCGTAGCTCCAATTGACTCGTCGTTTGAACCATTGGAAAGCTAAGAATGAGGAGAATGCAGTGAGATGGCATGGATCTCCGCTTGATGAATTTTGAACCCCAAAAACCCAATGAAAGTGCCCCAAATTTTAATTTTAGTAGTGCAGTCTAAAAATAGTAAGTTTCTAAAAATAGTAATTCCTTAAATTATGTATTGTTTTAAAGCGTGGAAGTCAAACCACTTAATCTCCCTCAAGATTGGTGACCTTCCACATCCTCCCCCTGCTTTCAAAATAGGTATAAATGAAGTTGTAACCCGAAATAAAAAATCAGACATCTCTTCCCAGAGATAAGCATATAGTTGTATTGTGATCTTGAGTAATAATACATCTCTTCTCAA
The DNA here is from genome assembly GCA_037957365.1 of Torreya grandis. Taxonomy (NCBI): domain Eukaryota; kingdom Viridiplantae; phylum Streptophyta; class Pinopsida; order Cupressales; family Taxaceae; genus Torreya; species Torreya grandis. Next base: position 89,540 of record JARHVA010000808.1, read on the forward strand.
AGAATTCATTGTTACTGTGTTATTCCTGTGTTCTTGAAATATTTATCAACCAGAAATTCTGAGTTTTGGATCACTTAAGGAGTCAAGTAATAAATAAAACCACCTGTACATATCATCCACCTCTATTAGACACTTCAGTTGTAGCGGAACAACTCGACATTAATGAGCTTGATCCACAGAGTTTTGCTCTAGTGGAGGAGGATCACATTGTGGACACATGGATGATGACAACAAGGGGACGCTCTATTCCACTTTATCGAGTGGTTAGAAGGGGCCAGTTTAGCCACCAAGGTGAGTGGCTCACAGAGAATCAAATCAAGACACAACTGCCACACCTGATTGTAATAAAATTACTTCAACAGTAAAGTAGAATAGCAAAAATAGATCCAAACATGACTAAAATATATCAAGATATATGATAATAGACAAGTCACTTCGAGGGGGCAACCTCCAAAAGCTTCAATAAGAGTAAAATTCACAATATGATGATAAACAACTACTCACTACCTCTTATATATAGTCTATCTAGGCCATGGTTACTCCATAGGCCGACCTACTAACCTAATGAATGCATAGAGAAATGTGATAAAGCATTAAAGAGGGATAAGTAAGCCAGAAGTCGGCTACTCATATCCTCATACATGAGATAGGTTAGGGGCGTAGCATGCCCTTCCCCTTTAAACCAATGTTGTCCTCAACATTGAACAACTCTAGATGTTGTTGCAAAAAATCTTCACCTTCTCAAGTTGCAACTTCAATGCTCAGGTTCTTCCATTTGATCAGATATTCTCTAATCTCTCTAGTTCCCAACCTCTTAGTACATGTTTGGAGGATCTTCTCTGGTTCCAAAATGACTCGTCCTTCTTCATCTAGTTCTGGGAGTTCTGTCTGGGCTAAAATTGTCTGTCCAATGACCTTCAAACAGGAAACATGAAATACTGGGTGTATGCAAGATGAATGAGGTAACTCGAGCTTATAAGCCACACTACCAATTTTTTGTAGAACTTGATAAGGGCCATAATACTTAGGAGCAAGTTTGTTGTCCTTTTTCTATTGCTTCAAGGACATCTGCTTGTAAGGATGCAACGCACAAATACCCAGTCACCCACCTCAAAATTTTGTTCACTACGGTGTTGATCTGCTTGTTGCTTCATCTTGTTTTGTGCCAAGGCCAAATTCGCTCTCAAACTAGCCAAAACCTCTTGTTGATGTTGAATGTGCTCCTCCACATCTCAAACCTTGGTTTGCACCTTTAATGAAGAAGTGATGGAAGGTGGATGGTAACCATATAGTGCTATAAATGGAGCCATTTTAGAAGAGGTATGGAAAGATGTGTTATACCACCATTCTGCAAGTGGTAGCCATTCAACCCAATGTTCCTGTTTATCTGATACAAAACAATGGAGATACCCCTCTAAACATTTGTTAACCACTTCTGCTTGTCCGTCAGATTGGGGGTGGTAAGATGAGTTATGAGCTAGCTGAGTACCCAAACAGGAAAATAGTTCAGTCCAAAAATTACTAGTGAAAATAGGATCACGATCACTTAAAATTATTTTTGGGGTTCCATGTAATTTTAGAACTGCTTCCAAAAAAATAGTTGCTACTTTACTTGCTAAAAATGGGTGTGAGAGAGCACAAAAATGGGCATATTTTGTAAGCCTATCCACAATGACCAAGATAACATTTTTACCTTCAGAACAAGGCAACCCTGTGATCAAATCCATGGAAACCTCCTCCCACCTTTGACTAGGAATTGCTAATGGTTGTAACAGACCTGGAGTCTTTACTGTCTCACCTTTATTCTGTTGGCATATCAAGCATTCTGCCATAAATTTTTGTACATCTCCCTTGAGTCCTTCCCAAAATAATTCTTTCTTAATTATGTGATATGTTTTCAATAACCTGAGTGTCCCCCAATTGGAGATGCATGCAATTCTACAAGAATATTATGCTTAAGCTCTGAATTTTTGCACAAGTACAACCTACCCTTATACCATAGGACATTACCTTTCTATTCAAATTTGTCAGAGGCTAAAGTACCTTGCTGGAGATTTTGAATTAGACCATGTGTATCCTTGTCTTGCTCCCATTCTAACCTGGCTTCATCCACCCAATCTGCTTTCAATATGGACATTGCATAAAGTAATGCTTCTGTGGATGTATCTCGTCTGAATAGTGCATCTGCTACTAAATTATCTTTACCCTTCTTATAGATTATTTCAAAATCATAACCCAACATTTTGGTTACCCACTTTTGTTGTTCCTCAGATGATAATCTTTGCTCCAAAAAGTATTTGAGACTATCATGATCTGTTTTCACCTTAAAGTGTCTACCCATCAGATAGGGCCTCCATTGTTTAACTGCATGAAGAATAGCCATCATTTCTTTCTATAGATTCTTACCTTTGAATTGACGACTCTCAAATGCAATGGGTCTTCTTTCCTACATTAGTACTGCTCCCAATCCTGATCTAGAAGCATCACATTCAACAATGAATGTTTTTGATAAGTCTAGAGTAGCCAAAACTGGAGTGGTGCACATAGTTACTTTTAGTTTCTCAAATGCTTTGGTGGCAGCATCATTCCAATGGAAAACATCCTTCTTTAGCAATGCAGTGAGTGGAGCCGTTATGCTTCCATAACCTTTCACAATTCTTCGGTAGTAACTTGTTAGTCCTATGAACCCTCTAAGGTTTTTGAGAGGTTTTGGCATGGGCCATTCCATCATAGCATTGATCTTCTAGGAATCAACTTTGACACCTTCATGGGAAATAATGTGACCTAGGTACTCTACCTCTTGTACTCTAAAAGCACATTTGGATGGCTTCACATAAAGCTGATGCTTCACCAAAACTATCAACACCTGTTTCACATGTTGCAGATGTGCTTCCCATGTTTGACTATAGATCAATATGTCATCAAAGAAAACCAACACAAATTTCCTTAAGAAAGGTCAAAAAATAGTGTTTATCAAGCTCTGAAAAGTAGATGGTGCATTTGTAAGACCAAAGGGCATTACCAAAAACTCATAATGGCCCTCATATGTTCTAAAAGCAGTTTTATGAACATCTTCATCCTTGATTCTAATTTGATGGTACCCCAATCGAAGATCCAATTTTGTGAAATAATTAGCACCATGCAACTCATCAAGTAAATCATCAATTACTAGAATAGGAAATTTATCTTTGATGGTGTACTCGTTGACTTCCCTATAATCTGGGCACATTCTCCATGTATCATCCTTGTTTTGCACCATGACCACTGGTGATGAATAAGCACTTTGGTTATGCTTGATGATCCCTGCCTCCAACATCTCATGGACCATCTTTTTGACTTCACTTTTTTGTGCATATGGATATCTATATGGTCTAATATTTGGTGGTTGACTCCTTGGAAGTAGTTGAATGGCATGATCATGTTCTCTTTTTGGTGGTAGTCCTTTTGGCATGGTCCCAAAAATAAATGGGTGGTCATCAAGAATCATCTGTAGATCAAGATGTGTACATGTTTGTGTGGGTTGAATTTCTATGGAACATAATCGTGCAATAATTTTCTCTGCCCCCTTTTTTAGTATTTTGGTCATCTGATGTGAACTAACCAATTGTGGAGATTTTGCCCGTAATCCACGTAGTTCAATTTTCCTACCTTCAGAATGAAAGCGCATGAATAGTTCTTGGAAGTTCATCTCAATGGTACCCAAGGTTATGAGCCATTGGACTCCCAAAACAATGTCTGTGTTACCCATGGGAATAATAAACATAGGAGAATCGAGAGTGTACTCACTCATAGCAAGCTTAATACTATGGCATTTGCCTAAATAATTAATTGTGCCACCATCTGCAATCATGACTTAATATTCTGGTGATGGGTAGATGAAATAGTTCAATCGAGAGGCCAACTTATGGTTGATGAAGTTATGTGTACTCCCTGAATCAATCAACATAGTCACTTTCTGTTTCTTGAGAAAACCCACCACCTTAAGTGTTTGTGGAGTGCTAATACCTGCAAGTGCATGACAAGAGATTGTAGGTTGAGAATTTTCAGGTACCTCCTCTATCTCTTCCTCATCATCATTAGAGGCATCATCTTCTTCTTCATCTTCATTGGATCCCTCAATGTAGAATAACTTCTTCTCAGCACATCTATGTCCTTTGCTCCACTTGCTGTCACAACCGAAACATAATCCTTTTACACGCTTATCTTCAATTTGTTGTGGGGTCAATATGGTAGGTGGAGGAAATGTTGGTGTTGATATGCTACAATCTTTGAAGTGAGTGAATGACTGTTTCTTGTTGGCTATGAATTTTTCCTCAGCTCTACGTGCCATGATAATAGAATCAGAAATCTTAAGTGGATTAAACATGTGTACCTCATGCTGAATGTGGTCCTTGAGTCCCCCCAAAAATAGGTCATTCAAGTTCACATCAAAAATTGTCTCCACACGTAAGGATAGGTTCTGAAAATGATGAATATAATCTTTGACGGAGCCAATTTGTCGCAATTTTGCCAATTGGCTGAAGTAATTCTCTGTCACACTATTGCCATAGTGTAATTGCAACTCCTATGTAAAAATTGACCAAGTGACATTGAGAGTCATCTTTTTCTTTTGAGCACACAACCATCGATACCAAATGAATTGATCAGGTTCAAGATACAAGGATGCCATGGTAACCTTCTGTCCACCTAGGATCTAATGTAGATCAAAAAAAATCTCTATTTGGTTGATCCAATTGAGTGGATCTTTTCCATCAAATTTATGCATATCCACCTTTGGTAACAGGTTCCTCTGTGGCAATGGAGTTAGATTTGAAGTAGACTGGTTAGGAGAACCACCCTGGTGGGGTTGTGCAATAGAGTTCGCTAGATGATTTGACTGATTAATTTTCAAAGCCGTCATGATATCTCCCAGACTATATTGTATGGATTGCATATTAGATTGTATGCCTTGCACCTCACTCTAAATGCCCTACACACTATAGTCAAGTTGGCTCACTTTGTGATCTATGTCAGAAAACCCTGGTACAAAGGGTCTAGTACATCCCCCTTCTGACTCCATCTCTTCCTTGTTAGGAGTTATACCTGGAGTTTCAGCACCCTTTCCTCAGCTCCGAGTTTGTGGACCTGCCATAAAAGGGCTTTACGATGTCAACCCTTATTGGCACTTTTGATCAAACTTTGACAGAGTGATTTTGGAATTATGTCGGCCTCAAATCAAAATATACAAAGAACATACCATAGCCAAATTTTTCTAAGATTTCCAATTATGTAAACAAATCATAAAAATTCTTTGAATTGCGCACTATAGAGCAATTTTATCAAAAACCCTAAAATGGCGATAACTTTTGTAAACCAAATCTAAATGAGCTAAAATTTTAATGGAAGCTTAAATTAATTATTTCTCACCTCTAGTAAAAAAATTGCAGATAAATTCACAACCAGTCAAAATTTATTGATGATTCAAAAAAAACTAAGGTTTCACTCCACAAATTGCCCAAATCGAAGCTCTGATACCACTTGTAATAAAATTACTTCAACAGTAAAGTAGAATAGCAAAAATAGATCTAAATATGATTGATATATATGGATAAATGATAATAGACAAGCCACTTCAAAGGGGCAACATCCACAAGCTTCAATAAGAGCAAAAATCACAATATGATGATAAACAACTACTCACTACCTCTTATATATAGTCTATATATGCCATGGTTACTCCATAGGCCGACCTACTAACCTAATGAATGCATAGAGAAATGTGATAAAGCATTAAAGAGGGATAAGTAAGCCACAAGTCAGCTATTCATATCCTCATACATGAGATAGGATAGAGGTGTAGCACTAATGATGAATATTGGCACAATGGGTACCATTGCTTTTCAAGGAGGGAGGAATGATTCGGGCAACAATTTAGGTGACAATTCGGGTGATAGTTCCACCCCAATTGATGACGAAACTTCCAAGAGCCATAACTTTTACACCGTAGCTCCAATTGACTCGCCGTTTGAACCGTTGGAAAGCTAAGAATGAGGAGAATGTTGTGAGATGGCATGGAGCTTTGTTCGATGAAGTTTGACCCCCGAAAACTCAACAAAAGTGCCCTAAATTTCAATTTTAGTAGTGCAGTCTAAAAATAGTAAGTTTTTAAAAAAAGTAATTCCTCATTTAAATATGTACTGTTTTAAAGCGTGGAAGTTGAACCACTTAATCTTCCTTAAGATTGGTGACCTTCCACATCCTCCCCCTAATTTCAAAATAGGTATAAATGAAAATATAACCCGAAAGGAAAAATCAGACATCTCTTTCCAGAGATAAGCATATAGTTGTATTGCGATCTTGAGTAATAATACATCTCTTCTCAGAGAATTCATTGTTACTGTGTTCTTGTGTTCTTGAAATATTTATCAACCAAACCTTCTAAGTTTTGGATCGCTTAAGGAGTCAAGTAGTAAATAAAACCACCCATACATATCATCCACCTTTATTAGACACTTGAGTTGTAGCAGAACAAGTCAACATTGATGAGCTTGATCCATAGAGTTTTTCTCTAATGGAGGAGGATCAGATTGTGGACACCTGGATGAAGACAACAAGGGGACGCTCTATTCCACTTTATCGAGTGGTTAAAAGGGGCCAGCTTAGCCACCAAGGTGAGTGGCTCACTGAGAATCAAATCAAGACACAACTGCCACACTTGATGAGGAACATTGACGCAATGGAGACCATTGTTTTTCAAGGAGGGAGGAATGATCCAGGTAGTAATTTAGGCGACAATTTGGATGACAGTTTCACCTCAATTGATGAGGAAACTTCTAGGAGCCATAACTTTTGCACCGTAGCTCTAATTGACTCACTGTTTGAACCGTTGGAAAGCTAAGAATGAGGAGAACATTGTGAGATGGAATGGAGCTTTGCTTGATGAAGTTTGACCCCCTAAAACCCAACGAAAGTGTCTCAAATTTCAATTTTAATAGTGCAGTCTAAAAATAGTAAGATTCTAAAAATAGTAATTCCTCGAATTTTGTATTGTTTTAAAGCATGGAAGTCGGACCACTTAATCTCCCTCAAGATTGATGACCTTCCACATCCTCCCCCTCCTTTCAAAATAGGTATAAATGAAGATGTAACCCGAAAGGGAAAATCAGATATCTCTTCCTAGAGATAAGCATATAATTGTATTGTGATCTTGAGTAATAATACATCTCAGATAATTCATTATTATTGTGTTATTCCTGTGTTCTTAAAATATTTATCAACCAAAACTTTTGAGTTTTGGATCAGTGGTATCAGAGTGGTTTGTCTTGAGAGTGTATGATCTTAAGGACGAGGTCAGGCTACAAGAAGCTAGGAAGGAAAACAACAGAGTTTCCAAACTATCCACATGTTCACTTTAAACGACTTCAAATGGCAGACGACACTGAGATATCTGATTCTTTCAAGGAAATGGTGAATGAAGCCCTCCAACGAAAACAAGCACAGATGTTGCAACAATTTTCCCAAATTCTTCAACAACTCCTGATGAAAAATTTTGGCTCCTCAGCGGCACTTCCTAGCTCCTCATCCATGGAAAATCCTTTTAGTGCCCCAACACCCTTCAAGGTTCAGTTGAATTTTGATATTCTTAAATTTGAAGGCAAAATCAACGCTGATGCAGTAAAAAATTGGTTAGATCAATTGTCTTCCTACTTCTCTGTAAACAAATTCACCGATGGAGAAAAGATCACTTTTGCTCTTTTGAAAGCATCATTGCCCATAAAAAATTGGTGAAAAGTGTACAAAAAGAGGTTCAGTACAAATGGCATTGGCCTTGAGGTGGAACCTACTTGGGATGATTTTGTAGAAGCGGTGAAAGAAGAATACTATCCCATTGGAGCATATGATGATTTGTACATACAGTGGCAACAACTTCACCAAGGTAAGGACCAATCTGTTCAAGATTACACAGATATTTTTCATTCTTTGTCTACAAGATTGGGCATCCAAGAAAGTGAGAAACATAAGACTCAAATATCGTGGTGAACTACAATGGTACATACGGGGGGAAATGGAACTCTTCAATTTGGAAACCCTCGGTGAGGCATACAAATTTGCAGTGAAGATTGAGCAGAAGCATGGTAGAAAGAATATGAAGAGTCAGCCCTCAAAATAGAAAAATGATAAGGAAGGTCAAATACGAGGCCAAAATTGGAAGTAAAAAGAGTTTCAAGATAAGAAATTTCAGAAGGGGAAGGCTAAAAAATGGTGTGATTATCACAAAACTGGAACTCACTCCAAAGAAGAATGTCAAGCCATCAAGTCACTACTTTCTAAGTCACAATACTCAACATCTACTACTTTGTCTCATACACAACCCACAGTTGAAGAGGATGAAGAATAAATTATAGACATTGAGCCTGACACCATCGTCGCTTCATCATAGACCCGTGAGGAAAGACCAGATGACAACGAAAGAATGTTTCACTCTAAATTATGGGTAAAAGGTAAGCCTCTAAATTTCATTCTTGATAGTGGGAGTCAAAAGAATTTAATCTCTGTTAAAGTTGTGAAAGTCTGAATCTATCCATGAAGCCTTATCCAAAGCCATAAAATATTGGATGGTTGAGTCCAGGGAGAGACATCTGTGTCACCCATCAGTGTCTTCTTTCATATGCAATAAAACTTTTCCAAAATGAAGTCTTGTGTGATGTGGTCAATCTAGATGTTTGTGATGTACTCCTTGGTCAGCCATTCATGTATGAGCGACATGGCATCTATGAATCACGAACCCGAAAAATCACCTTCACTCTTGGAACATGGTGCTACAGGGTACCAAAGGTACCACCTCCCACATATATCTCCTTAATCAGTGCTAAGCAATGTAATAAATTGGTGGAGAAGACAAAGCAATTTGTTTTCATGGTGGTCAAACCACAAAAATCGAAGAAGGTTGATGTTGCAGTCCTGACTACACAACAATAAAAGTAGATAGGACGAATCACAGGAGAATATGATGACTTATTCAAGTCACCCATAGGAGTTCCACTACATTGCCAGGTAAAACATTCTATCGATTTGATTCCAAGATCACCTTTGCCTAACAATCCTATGTATCGCAGATCGGTTTTGGAGAATGATGAGATAAAAAGACAGATTCAAGAATTGATCCAAAAGGGTCACATCAGGCCAAGCTCTTCACCCTGTGGCAGCCCAATTGTCTTGGCACCAAAGAAAGATGGAACATGGAGGCTTTGCATTGACTATCGAGCCTTGAATAAAATCACTGTGAAGAATCGCTACCCTCTCCCCAAGATTGATGACCTATTAGACCAACTCCGTGGTGTGAAGTTCTTCACCAAAATTGATCTCAAATTCGGCTATCACTAAATTCCCATCGATCCCACTGATGTCTAGAAGACTGCATTCAAATCTAAGGAGGGGCTCTTTGAATGGTTGGTTATGCCTTTTGGCTTAACTAACGCAATTGCAACCTTCATGAGGATGATGGATGACATCATACGACCCTTCACCAACTCATTTGTGATTGTCTACTTGGATGACATACTCATCTATAGCAAAACATGGGAGGAACATTTGCAACATGTTCGTAAGATGCTTCAAACTCTTCGAGAGCACAAGTTGTATGCAAATCTTGACAAATGCACATTCGAGATGACAATAATTCAGTATCTCAGGTATGTTGTGAATGAGGAAGGGGTCCATGTTGATCCAGAAAAGATTTGGGTTATTCGAGAATGGCCCACACCAAGGACCCTCACAGAAATTCACAGCTTCTTGGGTCTTGCAAATTTCTATCACAGATTTATTCTTGGATTTTCACATGTTGCTTGGTCACTAACCCAAGTGTTAGGTTGTGGAGCTAAAAGCTTCACTGATGCAGATATGGAGGAGGTTGCAGAAGTGTTGCGGAGTGTCATAGACACCAGCGTCGGTCAGGCCAACCGACGACGGCAGGTAGGAGACAGGAAGCAACCGACGTCGGTCAGTAGTCGGCCGGCGTCGGCAACCCCCAAGCGGACAGGGACTAACGTCGGTCACCTGTGTGGTTCAAACTGCAGATGTTATGGGCAGTTAGCTAACGAACCAAGTGTTTCATGATGAGAGCTAATTTTAGACTGAGAGCTGCAGATCTAATTATTGTAATTATATGTCTAATTATTGTTTGGATGAGATCTATATAATAGACTCATGGTTGTATTAGAAACTAGTGCTAGGGAGTAAGAGAGCAAATAGCTCCTTCAGAGAGAGGTAGAGCAATGGTGCGTTCCTCCTAGTGCCACAATACCAGGTGTGTGGGTGCTGGATTGGAGAGTCAGCAGGATTCTTCATGTATGTATGATCTTGGTCATCAGGTGAGCATGGCCTTTATAAGAGATCTACATGGTAAATAAGATCTTTGATCTGCAAGTGTATGTGTGTGCAAGGTCAAGGTTCACAGGTGTGCAGAACCAAGTTGATTTGCAGGTGTGCAAGATCAGATAGGACAGCAACACAACAGAGAGCAGAATCAGGCAGGATCTACTTGGAGTACAGGTGTGTATTCAGATAGAGCAAAGAGGAAGGCAAGGGAGTTCCTTCCATAAGTATGGTCTATTGAGGTGCAGGTTGTTGCAAGTTCATGAGAGATCTACTTGAAGTACCTTGAGTACTTGTGGAGTGCATGGAGCACTTGTGGTGTGCGTGGAGCACTAGAGGTGAACACCAACTCTGTGTTTGAGTTGTGTGTTGGGACCTAAGAGAGAGAGCTTTGAGGAGAGAATTACTGTTCACTTGAGGTGTGGGAAGCCTCTGAAGAGGTGGTGGAGAAGAAGTGGCATCTTCTTTATTGTATTCTTTTCTTTAAGAGTTTTAATACAAGTTGTATATTATCTCTCATATTCTGTGTTATTTTGAATTCTAGTTACTTGTGATTCTGATTAATTCCGCATATTAAGTTGCTTGGTTTGGTAATCAATTGTGTGCTTTCGGTGTTTCATATCCTGACAAGTGGTATCAGAGCCAAGGTTGCATGGAGCAAGTTTTGTGTTTGGTTACAGGTCACTCTCAGGGGTTTCTGATTGAGTGGGAGTAGAGCGATGGCAGATAAAAGTAAGCTAAGAATGGAGGAGTTCAAAAGCACAGATGGTCACTTACGGTCCCATGGAAAGAAAGAGCAGGTAAAAGAATATTGTTGGTTTGTGGAAGATCAGCATGAAAAAATTGAAGAAGCAGATGTAGCAGGTGTTGTTACACAGGATGCTCTGGGAGGTTTCTTTGATAAAGTTGAATCTTGGATAAAAGATTCAGTTGCCTCTTTCCATGCAGCCCTAGGTAGAGGAGCTGGTGAGCCTTGCCAAAGATTTGGCAAAGAGGAAGTGAAGCTGAAATTGTAGGCGGCCAACACACAGGTGTTGATGAAGGTCATGCAGGTCCCAGGTTTGGAGATATGGCTAATTTCTTCAGAAAGATTGGGTGATGAGAGATGCACAAGAACTCTCACAGCGGATGCACTTGAATTAGCTGGTGGTAAGAAAACAGGTACTCTTTATCTACTTGTTTATATTACTGATTTTTCTTCTGTTGCGGAGACGTGACTTCGTAGGCTTGGTCACATGAGCAGGAAGGAGATGCATGTTCTTAAGCGGAAGACAGATATATTTGACAAGCTTAAGAAATGGAAAGCCTTGGTGTTCTTGGAGGAGATGGCAGACAGAAATCAGTGGATGGTGTTGGATACTTCTGAGCAGAGCAGTTTGAACATGGGTTTTGATTCAAAGGAGCTCGCGGGTAAAAAGTCATCACTCACAGGCGAACACAAGTACCAGCGTCAGTCATGAGGAACCGATGTCGAACAGATAGGTGCCGATGTCGGTCATGTGCAGACCGAAGCCGGTGATGTCGGCATTAGGTAAGACCGATGTCGGTCAGGAGGACCGACGTCGGCAACAGGGACACCAACGTCGGCAGGGTTGATAGTCAAGGACAGACGCATGGGAATCGACGTCGGTCGGATGCAGACTATGGAGTGATCGAGGTCGGTCACTGTAACAAATTTTAGGTGGACAGCACGCTATTAAGGAGTCTCAAACACTCATACGGAGGACTGAAGACGTAAGTAGGTCCTCAAATTCGTTGTTCCTCTTCTTTATACTCGTTGATGATTGTAAGTAGGAAGGATCCAGGAAACAGGTGGGAGCATGGCAGGGATATGATGCAGAACCAAATGAGAGTTTTGGTAGGGTTGTCAGCCAGTGTGAAAGCACAGAGACGAATGGATACCTTAGTTGAAGAATAGAGTGAACGGACACGTGAGACGGAAGACCAGGCATATGGTCTTGAGAGAGCTGCAGGACAATGGGACAGGACTGACAGGTGGTACCAGGTGGATGACAAAGCAGGGCTTTAGTCAATGTCAGTATAACCATTGTGTTTGTCTTACCAGGTGGATGATGGTCGCAACATTATCCTGTTGTTGTATGTGGAGGATGAACTTGGTACAGGTTCAGACATACAGGGTTTTGCTAAGCTAAGGGTAAGGTTAGTTCAGTGGCATGTCATGAGGAGTTTGGAGCAGCGAAATTCTTTGACATGGGAGACATGGAGATCACAGGTTGATTTTGTCTCCAGTGGGAGCTGATGTGAATCAGGGGTTGGTGAGGTTCAGGATGCAGAGCCAGAGCACACTAAGGGCTGGACAGGTACAGTGTCCGAAATCACATAAGGTCTGGTATAAACTTGAGTATTCCCATGCAGTGGGAGCTGTCAGAGAGTTAGGAGCCAATTCGAGGAAGTGGGTTCTCAGGTATTTGAGAGGGACCAGCAGCAGGGATTCATGCTATGCAGGGTCAGGACTTCACTACATGGGTTTGTAGGTTCGGATGTGGTAGGGTACTCGGATGACAGGAGGTACATCACAAGTTGTGTGGTGGGTTGTCTTCAGGATTAAGCTTGAAGAGGGATACAAACCAGGAAATAGATTAGATGAGGTATAGGTACAGGTACAGTGTAGTTGTTTATCTCTAAGTGGGAGATTGTTAGGTTGTGGAGCTAAAAGCTTCACTGATGCAGACATGGAGGAGGTTGCAGAAGTGTTGCGGAGTGTCACAGACACCGGCGTCGGTCAGGCCAATCGACGACGGCAGGTAGGAGACAGGAAGCAACCGACGTCGGTCAGTAGTCGACCGGCGTCGGTGACCCCCAAGCAGACAGGGACCGACGTCAGTCACCTGTGTGGTTCGGACTGCGGATGTTACGGGCAGTTAGCTAACGAACCAAGTGTTTGCATGATGAGAGCTAATTTTAGACTGAGAGCTGCGGATCTAATTATTGTAATTAGATGTCTAATTATTGTTTGGATGAGATCTATATAATAGACTCATGGTTGTATTGGAAACTAGTGCTAGGGAGTAAGAGAGCAAATAGCTCCTTCAGAGAGAGGTAGAGAAATGGTGCGTTCCTCCTAGTGCCACAGTACCAGGTGTGTGGGTGCTGGATTGGAGAGTCAGCAGGATTCTTCATGTATGTATGATCTTGGTCATCAGGTGAGCATGGCCTTTATAAGAGATCTACATGGTAAGTAAGATCGTTGATCTGTAGGTGTATGTGTGTGCAAGGTCAAGGTTCACAGGTGTGCAGAACCAGGTTGATTTGCAAGTGTGCAAGATCAGATAGGACAGCAACACAACAGGGAGCAGAATCAGGCATGATCTACTTGGAGTACAGGTGTGTATTCAGATAAAGCAAAGAGGAAGGCAAGGGAGTTCCTTCCATAAGTATGGTCTATTGAGGTGCAGGTTGTTGCAGGTTCATGGGAGATCTACTTGAAGTACCTTGAGTACTTGTGGAGTGCGTGGAGCACTTGTGGTGTGCGTGGAGCACTGGAGGTGAACACCAACTCTGTGTTTGAGTTGTGTGTTGGGACCTAAGAGAGAGAGCTTTGAGGAGAGAATTACTGTTCACTTGAGGTGTGGGAAGCCTCTGAAGAGGTGGTGGAGAAGAAGTGGCATCTTCTTTATTGTATTCTTTTCTTCAAGAGTTTTAATACAAGTTGTGTATTGTCTCTCATATTCTGTGTTATTCTGAATTCTAGTTACTTGTGATTCTGGTTAATTCTGCATATTAAGTTGCTTGGTTTGGTAATCAATTGTGTGCTTTCGGTGTTTCATATCCTGACACCAAGTGACTAAAGGAGGAGCTAAAGCTACATTTCAGTGGGGTAAAATACAACAAAGGGCATTTAAGAATTTGAAGAATAGACTTTGCTCAGCCCCTATTCTTGCCTTGCCAGCTTTGCATCAACCTTTTGAGTTGATGACTGATGCATCTAGTATGCCATGGGAGCTGTCATCATGCAACATGGCCATTCTGTTGCATATCACAGTGAAACTTTCACTGATACAGTCAGGAAATATCTGACATATGATAAGGAGCTCTATGCCATTGTGCAAGCCTACAAACAATGGAAATACTACATCTTGGAAAAAGAGACGATCATCCACACTAACCACAGACCATTGGAATTCATCTAGACACAAAGCAAACTGCAAAATGAGAGGCACCAAAAGTGGGCCACATATCTTCAACAATTCCATCTAATAATTAAACACAAAAAGGGGAGCTCAAATACAGCTGTAGATTGTCTGAGTTGTCTGTCAATTACTACACTCACAACAATTTTTGACTTGTGTGGACATGAGACTGCCACTTGGGGTGCTCTGTATGAAGCAGATCCTACCTTTGATGATATATATCAAGTGCTTCAAAAAGGTAAACATGTTTCTGATTTCTATTTGCAAGATAATGTCCTCTATCATATGGGGCACATCTGTGTTCCAGCTGCAGGCAATAGAAGATGATATGGGAAGCACATTTCAGTAGGACAGCTGGACACTTTGGTATAGAGAAGACATTGGCAGTTCTTTAAAAACACTTCTACTGGCCCCATATGCAAAAGGATGTGGAAAGATATCTCAAATCTTGCACCGCATGTGCGATAGCCAAGCAAATATTGTACACGTCATTGCCAGAACCAACCAAGCCTTGGGAATCTATCTCGATGGATTTTCTCTCAAGTTTGCCTAATTCAAAACATGGTAAGGACTATATTTTTGTGGTAGTTGATCATTTTTCAAAAATGGCCATCATGATTGCTTGTAAGAAAAATATATATGTTGAAGAAACTGCTCAACTATATTTTAGTCATGTATGGCTCTATTTTGGTCTCCTCAAGTCCATTGTCTCAGATCGAGATAGCAAGTTCCTGAGCATCTTCTAGTCCACCTATGGAAGATGATGGATACCAAGCTAATGAAGTCCACAGCCTTCCATCCACAGACTGATGGTCAGACAGAGGTGGTGAACCACTTGATTATTCACATGATTTGGATGTATCACTCCAAACATCCACGTACATGGGATGAGGGGCTTATTTTTATATAATATGGATACAATCAGGCCCTGCACAGCTCAACCAAGCACAGTCCATTCCAAGTATGTTTCGGGTTTCAACCCATGGCACCAATTGATATAGTTGTTCCATTCTCCACCATGGAATACACACCTCATGGAAGATCTGAGGTAGCAAAAGCAACAAAGTTCATTGAACAAATGTAACACATCTAGCAACAAGTTCATGACATCCTGGAGAAGATGAGTCAGAAGTATAAACAACGCCATGACAAACATAGGATTGCACACCATTTTGTTATGGGTGATAAGGTTTGGTTGCGGCTTCAGAAGGAACAACTTGCAGACCCACACAAAAAAATTCAACCTCTGCAATATGGTCCCTACACCATCACCAGAAAAGTTAGAGAAAATGCTTTTGAGTTGAACCTACCAGCCCACTTTGGTTTGCATCCAATATTCAATGTGGAGCTCCTCAAACCATATCATCTGCCTCTATTGGACACTTCAGTTGTAGCGGAACAACTCGACATTGATGATCTTGATCCACAGAGTTTTGCTCTAGTGGAGGAGGATCAGATAGTGGACACCTGGATGAAGACAACAAAGGGATGCTTTATTATACTTTATCCAGTGGTCAAAAGGGGCCAGCTTAGCCACCAAGGTGAGTGGCTCACAGAGAATCAAATCAAGACACAACTGCCACACGTGATGAGGAACATTGACGCAATGGGGACCATTGCTTTCCAAGGAGGGAGGAATGATCCAGGCAGCAATTTAGGTGACAATTTGTGTGACAGTTCCACCCCAATTGATGACAAAACTTTGAGGAGCCATAACTTTTGCACCGTAGCTCCAATTGACTCGTCGTTTGAACCGTTGGAAAACTAAGAATGAGGAGAACGTTGTGAGATGGCATGGAGCTTTGCTTGATGAAGTTTGACCTCTAAAAACCCAACGAAAGTGCCCCAAATTTTAATTTTATTAGTGTAGTCTAAAAATAGTAAGTTTTTAAAAATAGTAATTCCTCGAATTCTGTATTGTTTTAAAGCATGGAAGTCGAACCACTTAATCTCTCTCGAGATTGGTGACCTTCCACATCCTCCCCCTGCTTTCAAAATAGGTATAAATGAAGATGCAACCTGAAAGGGAAAATCAGACATCTCTTCCTTGAGATAAGCATATAGTTGTATTGCGATCTTGAGTAATAATACATCTCTTCTCAGAGAATTCATTGGTACTGTGTTATTCCTGTGTTCTTAAAATATTTATCAACCAGAACTTCTGAGTTTTGGATCTTTAAGGAGTCAAGTAGTAAATAAAACCACCTGTACACCTCATGAGATTTTGCATAGACCTTGCTAAGGTGTTCACAACCTAGGATAAGCATTTTGACTCCTAATGCTGCCAAATGGTTTTTCTCGAGTTCATCATCAAGCTTATATTACTCGAAAAGGTCACATTTCCTACATGTGATCTCCCCTGAGAAGATGCATGGTGTTCCTATCTCATTGAGGAGTGTGAAGGGGGTTATTTACTCATAATTCTTGGCATTAGTTCAGGTATTCAGGCCCTATAGGCTATGAACAATTGTTAAGAAACTAGGCTACCTAAAACCCTCCTTAAACCCTCGCAATGACTCAATGGGAGAATGGATCCTCTAAGTGCCTCAAATGGGTTGGATTGACCTTGAAATTGATTTAATATCCTCTATGCTTCTTCTAGGCCTTTGATGAAGTAGATTTATGGCACGTGCCAAGTACAAAGTGTCCAAAAATGGCCTAAAAGGCATAGTTGCAGGATTGTTTGTGAGTGTGCAAAGTGGTGATGAGCCCTCAAATCAAGTAAAAAGGATTTGTAAGCTTGGGTAGAGGTTCTATGACCCTTTACAGATCTTCCAAGATGATACATGAGCTATTCAAGTCACTAATATGGGCCAAAAAGGTAACTACATTACTATCTTGCCTACGAAGCTTAATTGTAGACCTGTGGAGGATTATGGAGAGCTTGATAGCCCTTGGATCATCACTAAGAGAACTGGTTGATTCTCTTTGTAGCCTCATTGGATCATGAACAAGTCTAATCAGGTGACTATAAGTAGGCTTAAGCATAATATCCTAGTATATCATTGAAAAAACCTTGTGAGAGAGGTGTAGTGAGATTGATGGGTTTTAAGACACCTATTAAAACATGATTACCACTACAACATCAGTATGGAGAACTCTCAAACATATGCAAGGTGTCAATGAGAAGGGCAGAGGGGGGTTCAAGGTGATTTTGATGATCAAGAAGGTCACTTGTCACGTCTAGATAAAAAAGAGGGCAGTTTCAAAGAATGTTGATGAGTCACCAAGACAATCAGGGAAAATGGAGTCTCTCCTACGCCAACTCATGATCAGACCAAGATGACATATGTTAAGGAGAATTCATAAACATACCTACTTGCATGCTTTCTTGTTGTAACCTACTTCCTCATGAGGGGACACTTGTCATGGGAGTTACTCCTACGCCTCTCTCTCTCACTTTCTTCTATATATGCAACCTTGAGTGGGTTTTAAGGATCCTCCACCTGAGTATGGTGAAACCCTGCTCATTTATATGCTTTTGATCAATAAGACTATTGCTTTTACCTCCTTCTATGACTATACTTAGTGTGTATGTATGGATGGTTGATCTTGTTAAGTGATTTGTTTAGTCTTCCTTGACATGTTGTCCTATTCTAGCACCTATATGTAGTTTGAAAGCTTCTCTTGTAGATCATGTGAAGTGTAAGGGTTAAGTGTGTTTACCTATTCATTAGTGTCATTTTAGACATCTTGATTAGTCCTCCTAGTCTAAGCATCTATCACAACCTCCACATTGGTAAGAGATTCAGATTGGGAATGGTGTATGTTCAAATTAGTCTCATGGTCTACATGTGCACATGCAGTTGGTTGGTAGTGATCAATTAGTTTGGTGCATCGCCCCCTTTAGGATTTAGAGTGACTTTCTTTTCCCTTTTCTCAGCAATTGAATAGTTTAGTAATAGTTTGGGTGAAGCATCAAGGGAACTAGCCCAAATCTAGAGGTTTAGTCCACTAAGAGGTCACGTACAACTTGGGACTATTCCCATTGTATAGCTCAAGTGAGAGGGCTTGAACACACCCTTTCAAGAGTCCAAATTTGAGTTATAACATGTTTAGTGTGCAATGATAAACTATGTGGAAGGTCATCCAAAGATCTCAAAAACATTGTATATGAATGCCATCGAAGATTCCTTTCAATGTAACATAAATACCATGTAAAAAATAAAATTTAAGTTTGGTGAAAACCCTGATACTAGACAACTTTCTAAGATTATGTCACCTAGGGATTGCTACAAAGCCTTCACCCAAGCATACATAAGATCAAATGTTGTTGTTCCTCAATATTGGTTGAGAGTTAGTTACAACTCGCAGAAATTAGTAAAAAAATTGAAATGTCAGTACGAATGAAAAAACTATCTATAGTCTATAATTTCCCATATTGGGGGACTTTATTACTTGGGCATCTTTTGGATCTAATGTATATATTTAAGAATGTAGCAAGTTTTGTAATGCCCCTCATGGCGAGCTATTGCTCCCTTGTCAATCTCAACTTATTAGTCACATTTGATGCATTCTACGACTCCCTTGTGTTTGTGTCTTATATGTGACTCCCCCTTTTGGCTATTATTGGCTAGTTTCTTTTGTCCTTGCTTTCTTATGTTAATGTTCTAAATCACATTGCCTTTTGGATTGAATGGATTTTAAAACTCAAAACAATGATGCGACTAGATTGATGTCACTTATCTCCAGTCAATAAAAATATATAGAAAATGTTATAGAGTCATTAGTCATTATAATATGTGATAAATCCAAGATAATTTTCTCGAAATATATATATATATATATAATGACTAAAATATGAAAAAATATATAAAATAACAATAATAATAAAAAAAACTAAAGGGGGTTTAGGGAAGGAAGAGAGAGTTTTGTTTCATTGAGGGAGGATGGGTTGGTGTCAGCCACATCTGACACACGCAAGGAGGAAGAAATGGATTGGGCATGGCAGGTGAGCCCACCCATACCCTGCAAAATATGTAGGCACATTAATGAGGGAGGAGGCATGCTATGGGTATGGACTGTCAGCGACCACCCATGCCTGAAAAAGCTTCTAACTCGCACCTAACCCTTCAATAAAAGCATTGATCAGGACGATGGTCGGGGAGACAATGGGATTTTGGGTTCCTTGGTACTGGCGTAGCTGACACAGGATGAATTAGCAGAGGGGAATGAGTTGGGAGGAGGAGCAACGGATTTATTTTCGAATTCCACTGCGTGTGATAGAGCATAGAGAATCATCCTTAAATTTATAAGCCTGTGTTATATGAAATTTGAACTGGTTTATGAACAGTGGAAATTTGTTTATGTTAGTTATATACCTTGCTCGCTCCATTTTCAACCATGGTTAAAGTGTTTTATATGATCCTAAATAGATATCAGTCTGTCTGCATGCATTCATTTACTTAGCAAGCCAAAGATAGATGGTAGACCTGTATATCGTGTTGGACTGACTATGACTGGTTATTTTAGCCATTAACATCCCTCCTAGTCGACTAGAAGTTGAAATTTGGTCATGCATCGCGTTGAGTGCTCTTGTAGATCTGCACATTATTTTTTTCCATCTTTATGTTGGGTCGTAAGATTGTACCATGGGAGATTATTAAGCTCTGTCAAGTCGATTTTGTGATTTGCTACAGTTATGATGTGCTTCTGAAATTATGGGATGGCTTTAAAGTTAGGATGATATTTTTTTATATGTTTGAAGGTATTATATGGAATTATTCAATTATTTAAAATGTCTGTATTTTTATTCACATTTCTCAAATAAATATAAAGGATTTACAATGTTGAGTAAGTATATATCTAAATTAGTGAGTTCTTTGGCTAGGTAATTATGAATAAAGAGCATCCATGTCATCAAAATTACTTCGATCTTGATCTTAGTTACTTGATTTTTCATATTGAGTATCGTGAGAGATTTGTATCTTAAATAACCGTCATTCTCACCAATCGAACAATCACCCTTTCCTAAATAATATTTTCTTAAAATTCACTAATCA
Organism: Torreya grandis; assembly: GCA_037957365.1. Taxonomy (NCBI): domain Eukaryota; kingdom Viridiplantae; phylum Streptophyta; class Pinopsida; order Cupressales; family Taxaceae; genus Torreya; species Torreya grandis. The sequence continues at coordinate 110,046 of JARHVA010000808.1, forward strand.
TTTATCTCACACTTTAAGAGACTTTACATCATAATTTCTAATCATTTATTGTACACATTCTTTCTTGATTGTGTTAAGTTTAGATATTGTCCAAAAACAAAAACAAAAATCAAATGAACTTGTTATATTGTTTACATGCATAATAGCTATGAGTAGTGCTTAACATCCTTATTTATTTGTTGTTAGCTGAGAAATGTTGTATATGTATCTGTGTAACTATATTTTGTACATGTTTTGGAAACAATAGACTTGCAATTATGTTTTGATTGAAAATGTTTTAGTAGTATTTGAATTGTGTTGGAGTGAGTTTTTTTATGGATGGTATCTTATCATTTTAAATGTTTTTGTATTAAGTTGTGAGATCCCATCAAAACTATTCTTTTATTTGAATCAAAAAAATATCGGAATAATTGTATATACTTTTAAAATGATTTTAAAATGTTTTACTTTAAATTATTTTTTTTAAAATAACATAAATAAGTATACCCGATTCCATTTTCTGACCTATGAAGACCATTCCTATGAGATTTTCTTGTTGAATCTTTCCATGGATACAAATTCCACATGGATATAGCCTTGCAAAGCTTTTCTTTTTTTATTTTTTATTTATTTTGAATTGTAATATTTTTCCGTGAGTGTCCACATAGGTGAATGTGCAAATATTAAATATGCGGGTTTTTTTGGCTAGCAATTGTGAATGTGATTTTTAAAGATTCATGATAGTGTTTATAAGGGGAACAAAGGGTTTAAAATCTAAGTGAATGGTGGTCTTTTGAGACAAGCCATACTGAGCATAAGATTTTGGTTGAGAATATGAGGATGCCAATTTTAATGTTAAAATTTAATTAGAAAATAATGTTTATTTTTTTAAAAAAAATGAATAGGGTTCAATTTTATATATATAATTAGATGTTCAATAGTCATCTTAGAGTAATAGGACGTTATAAATATGATCTCAAAAGAGTAAGTATATAAAAAATAAAAAGTAAAACATAAAATATTGGAATTAAGCTTATAAAATATTTCTTGTAACAATAAAGTTGTGAAAATGTTAATATCTTATATTAATATAAAGAATCTTATAAGTTATTATGACAATAAACAATATCAATGTTTTATACAATTATAAACAATAGTATAATTTTAATATTGTTAATCGTAAACATTAATATCATTATTTTATTTTTATATGGTTATTCAATATTATTAATTGTTTAGTTTCGTATAAATGTCACTATGCTTTGGAGAAGTTTAGCTAGGAGGTCTTAGTTGATGGACAAATTATACTTTGATAAATATTTGAGATATGTATCCTCATCTGAGTTGATTAAAGTTGGTGTAATTTACAAGAATAGAGTTGTGTTTGTAATAATAAGAAACATGTTAACATTAAAAATATATTTTAAATTTGAGTGTTTTATCATTGCTCGCATAACCTTGAAAATTTAAACCATTATCTTAATAGAGTTTTCTAGTTACAAATACAATTAAATTAATAAGAATAATTTTGTTTACTATTAATTAGCCAAACGAAGTCAATTGGAATGTGAATAAAACAAATAACTATTGTTGAAATTTTATAAATCTAGAATTTGAACTACTCTTTAAATATATTAGAATTATCAGATCAATGGTTGGATATTTTTTATTGTCAAAAGTTGTAGCTAAAATGAGTGAGATTTAATAATCATTTTCATGTGAAGTTTATTAGTGCTTATCTAGTTCCATAAAAGTTATTTTGGAATATAAGTAAAATAAATATCAAATATAGAGATTTATTAAATATTAAATTTGTATAATTTTTAAATGAATATGAATTATCAGTTTAACAATTAAATATTTTTTGTTTACAATAATTGCAATTGAATTGGGTTGATTTTTGAAGACTTTTTCATGAATAAATTTTTGTTATTTTTTTATGTTGAAAAAATTCATTTGAATTACAAATAAATTAAATACCTAGAAATAAAATTTATCAAATATAATAATTAAAACATATTTTAAGTGACTAAAATTTATCAATTCAATCAATAAAAAAAAAAATATTGAAAAATTCAACTTAAATTTTATTGGTTTTAAATCAATTTTACAAGTGAAAATTGTTTTAAAAAAATTCAGCTTGTGAAACCATTTCAAAATGATAAACAAGTTTTATAATTAATCATGCAAAAAAAAAATCCAAACATGGAAGTGTACTCTCTCTAGATATAAAAATATATATTAACCTTCATAAAATTTATTGTCTCTTCTGTGAATTAATTTAACAATGCTTTCGAACCCAATTTATAAACCTGAAACTAGAGTAAAAATAATGTTTTGAAATTGTTGTTTTTCTATTGTGATTATTTAGTGTTCCTTTACTGAATAACTTGTATAAGTAACTTCCTTGAGCTGTAATAATATTAAATATAATACAAAACCATTTAATTAATCTAATATCCTTCTTATATAATTAATTAAATGTCATTTATATAGACTTTTTCTTAGCCTGGAATAGTTTCACTAGGTCTAGTGTTTGAATCGTTTGTTATGAGAATTGTCATGTTCGATCATAATAAATCTAGTTGTGATTATTCTAACATTTTTCTAGCATTTGGCAATACTTTTAAACCTTATTCCAAATTAAGGACCCTAAACATAACTTCTTTGGAGATTGGTTTAATTGCTTCTAATTATCTCTCAGAAGGCTATGATGAACAATAGAGTATAGAGAACTCTTATTATCTTGTACTAGACTTAGTGTCATGTCCCCTTTTTTAGTGGACATTGACAGACTTGATGATTAGCCTATTATGCGACCTTCGTAGGTTGATAGGATGGATAGAGGGTCATGATGGAGATTGGCTTGGCTTCGATTAGCAGAATTCTTACAGTTGGCTTTCATTCGGGCTCTTTCAGACACGTTTGCCTAAGCTCCTATTATTTAGGGATATTTGACATGCAGCGGAGCGCCCTTGTTTTGGTATGGTCATGTGCGGAATCACTCCCTGATTCACCAGCTTCAGACGGTTCGAAAATCCGACATGTATTGAGGGAGATATTAATATTTGATTGATTTAATCAAATATTAATTATTTGGTCTAATTTTAATTAGAAACCCTAATTCTAATTTAAGAAACCCTAATTAGGGCAAGCACATCTTTTTGAGGGTATAAGGGTTTCTCATGGAGGCCATGAATTGATGATGAATGATTATTGATATTGATTTTTGCTAAGAATTCTTCTGTGAAGACTGAGCCAAGGGTTCCAGGATTCCATTTGCATTGGAGAACGTCCACTCTTCAGTGTGTACGATTCAAAGGCTGTGAAATATCAGCTAATCTATTGCCGATTTGAAAGATAGCTTCATACAGAAGTTATCATAGAGGTTTATAGATTTGAGAGGTAACTTCATACAGAAGTTGTCACAGAGCTTTCCAAGTATTTATTTTATTAGGTTTTTGATTTAATAAGTTATACAGATAGAGATCTTCTGTATTAGAGCCATATATCTTGAGATCAGGGGTCCAACAAACAGGGTGTATTTTATTGGCGACCGTACGAAGTCCGTACAGATTTGCACAGAGACCGACATCGGCAGGCAGAGATCCACAGCGACCGACATTGGCCGACCTATCACCGACATTGGCAGGTTAACGACCCCAATCGACTGACGACGGCAGTATAACTGACGTCGGCGATTGTGTTTTTGACACAGCAGGCCGAGACGTACCAGATTCATGTTTTATTCCCAGTTTGCGGAATACTCAGGTTTTTAAGACCGTATTTGAATATTCTTTAATATGCATGACAGAGGATATCTATTGTAATAGTCTGAGCGAATAAATAAGAGACTATATTGTGATTTATTTGTTTATTTGAATTTAGTCTGGAAAATCGTATCTTTGTTCAGAGCTTTTGTCTTTCTATATTCCCTATTTGAAGGGGATATTACAGTGGTATCAGAGCTTTTGTTTTGATATCCGAAGGGATATTACAGTGGTATCAGAGCTTTTGTTTTGGTATCCGAAGGGATATTACAGTGGTATCAGAGCTTTTGTTTTGGTATCCGAAGGGATATTACAGTGGTATCAGAGCTTTTGTTTTGATATCCGAAGGGATATTACAGTGGTATCAGAGATTTGTTAAAGAAAAAGGAGCCCCTAAGAAAGGGACATTACAGTGGTATCAGAGCCAAATTCCTGCCATCTTGTTGGGTAGTTTGGGTAAGTCTAGAGCTAAATTCCTGCCATCCTGTTGGGTAGATTGGACATTGAATCAGTTAGTAAATCATGATCATGTGGGACACTCTTATGACAGCGAATGAGGAGTGGGAGTTATTATCACCTCATGTTCGGGAGAGGATATCTTTTGATCGCTTTGTTAAGCTGAGGAGAGAGCACTACAGATCACTTAGACAGGGCAACAACATGTCCCATGATTGTTATGAGATAGGAGATAGTGAAGATGAGGATGAGTCTGATGCTTGCACTCAGAGTGGGGAGGTGTGCTCAGATGTTAGTGCACTGAGGGTTGATGATCTCTCAGCTATGGCAGAGATTGTAGAAGAGTCCCAGGATCTGATTATTACAGATGACACCCAGGAGAATGCAGTGGACAGTTTTGAGGACTTAGTTTTCTCGACATTTTCTTTTGGTACGGAAGAGTTAGTCAGTGATGCTACAGCTTTTGATACTCCGTATGTTGATATGAGCTATGGAGTTGATTCACAGAGTATGGATGTTAGTACTCCAGAGATCAGTGATTTTGAGTCTACTCTTTTGGACCATGCATCAGAGGAGGATTGTAGGAGACAATCTAGCCAGTGCCACCATGTGTCTAGTTAGCTGAGAGTTAGTGAGCAAGACATTGCTACCACTTGCAAGCATTTCGATGCTGCTCGTCAGTTGTTAGCAATTTATGGATGGGGTTCTCCTACTAGCATTGAGCAGGGAGGTAGTTATTTGTCCTTGACAGAGATCCACTCTTTATGGGAGGATATCCAGATTTTGAGACAGGATTATATGCAATTGGTAGCCGACAGAGATTATCTTATGGAGTGGGGCAGCATAGCATATGATGCATTATTGGTCAAGGAAGATAAGGTGAGTGAGCTTACTCAGCAACTCGAGGTGACTTCTGAGATTCTTGAGAGTACGCAGTTGGCTTTCGAGGAGTCACAGTTTCATTTGGCTGAGGTGACTGCGGAGTTGGAGCATTTGCGGTCTTCACCAACGCCAAATCCAGTCCATTTGTATATTGAGATGGTTGGTGGTGAGTACATTCCTGCAGTGGTTGCTGAGGAACATGTTGTTGGATCTGCAAACATGTTCAGGATTTGGGAGTACCTGGTTCTGATGTGTTTGGGATACCAGTGGAGTCGAGTCTCTAGATTGATTCTTCTCACACCGATGACAGTGTGGTACAGTTGGTCGTGCCACCTTTACAGAGGGATCAGTTATGGGATGGATTGGCACCATCTTTTGTAGATGGAATTGGCAGTTTGAGTTGTCCATTCTACTTGGGTTATGATACTTCAAGAGTTTGTTTCTCATGTGTTCTTGACTATGGCAGTTGTGCTTTTAGAGTCTGGTTGAGTAGTATTTTCCAGTTTGATTGTGGATTTCTCTTGGTTATATTTCAGAGGATATTGCAGGAACTTGCATTGATTAACAGCAGTGCAGAGCATAACTACATTTGGGATCCAGGTGGATCGAGTGGTTCATTGTTCCAAGATTGCTTGGAGACAAGCAATTTCAGGAGGGGCAGATTGTCATGTCCCCTTTTTTAGTGGACATTGGCAGACTTGATGATTAGCCTATTATGCGACATTCGTAGGCTGATAGGATGGATAGAGGGTCATGATGGAGATTGGCTTGGCTTCGATTAGCAAAATTCCTACAGTTGGCTTTCATTCGGGCTCTTTCAAACACGTTTGCCTAAGCTCCTATTATTTAGGGATATTTGACATGCAGCGGAGCGCCCTTGTTTTGGTATGGTCATGTGCAGAATCACTCCCTGATTCACCAGCTTCAGACGGTTCGAGGATCCGACATGTATTGAGAGAAATATTAATATTTGATTGATTTAATCAAATATTAATTATTTGGTCTAATTTTAATTAGAAACCCTAATTAGGGCAAGCACATCTTTTTGAGGGTATAAGGGTTTCTCATGGAGGCCATGAATTGATGATGAATGATTATTGATATTGATTTTTGCTAAGAATTCTTCTGTGAAGACTGAGCCAAGGGTTCCAGGATTCCATTTGCATTGGAGAACGTCCACTCTTCAGTGTGTGCGATTCAGAGGCTATGAAATATCAGCTGATCTATTGCCGATTTGAGAGATAGCTTCATACAAAAGTTATCACAGAAGTTTACAGATTTGAGAGGTAACTTCATACAGAAGTTGTCACAAAGCTTTCCAGGAATTTATTTTATTAGGTTTTTGATTCAATAAGTTATACAGATAGAGATCTTCTGTATTAGAGCCATATATCTTGAGATCAGGGGTCCAACAAACAGGGTGTACTTTATTGGTGGCCGTACGAAGTCCATACAGATTCGCACAGAGACCGACATCGGCAGGGAGAGATCCACAGCGACCGACATCGGCCGACCTATCACCGACGTCGGCAGGTTAACGACCCCAGTCGACCGACGACGGTAGTATAACCGACGTCGGCGACTGTGTTTTTGACACAGCGGGCTAAGACGTACCAGATTCATGTTTTATTCCCAGTTTGCGGAATACTCAGGTTTTTAAGACCGTATTTGAATATTCTTTAATATGCATGAAAGAGGATATCTATTGTAATAGTCTGAGCGAATAAATAAGAGATTATATTGTGATTTATTTGTTTATTTGAATTTAGTCTGCAAAATCGTATCTTTGTTCAGAGCTTTTGTCTTTCTATATTCCCTATTTGAAGGGGATATTACAGTGGTATCAGAGCTTTTGTTTTGATATCCGAAGGGATATTACAGTGGTATCAGAGCTTTTGTTTTGGTATTCGAAGGGATATTACAGTGGTATCAGAGCTTTTATTTTGATATCCAAAGGGATATTATAGTGGTATCAGAGCTTTGTTAAAGAAAAAAGAGCCCCTAAGAAAGGGACATTACAGTGGTATCAGAGCCAAATTCCTGCCATCCTGTTGGGTAGTTTGGCTAAGTCCAGAGCTAAATTCTTGCCATCATGTTGGGTAGATTGGACATTGAATCAGTTAGTAAATCATGATCATGTGGGACACTCTTATGACAGCGAATGAGGAGTGGGAGTTATTATCACCTCAGGTTTGGGAGAGGATATCTTTTGATCGCTTTGTTAAGCTGAGGAGAGAGCACTACAGATCACTTAGACAGGGCAACAACATGTCCCATGATTGTTATGAGATAGGAGATAGTGAAGATGAGGGTGAGTCTGATGCTTGCACTCAGAGTGGGGAGGTGTGCTCAGATGTTAGTGCACTGAGGGTTGATGATCTCTCAGCTATGGCAGAGATTGTAAAAGAGTCCCAGGATCCGATTATTACAGATGACACCCAAGAGAATGCAGTGGACAGTTTTGAGGACTTAGTTTCCTCGGCAATTTCTTTTGGTACGGAAGAGTTAGTCAGTGATGCTACAGCTTTTGATACTCCGTATGTTGATATGAGCTATGGAGTTGATTCACAGAGTATGGATGGTAGTACTCCAGAGATCAGTGATTTTGAGTCTACTCTTTTGGACCATGAATCAGAGGAAGATTGTAGGAGACAATCTAGCCAGTGCCACCATGTGTCTAGTCAGCTGAGAGTTAGTGAGCGAGACATTGCTACCGCTTGCAAGCATTTCGATGCTGCTCGTCAGTTGTTAGCAATTTATGGATGGGGTTCTCCTACTAGCATTGAGCAGGGAGGTATTTATTTGTCCTTGATAGAGATCCACTCTTTATGGGAGGCTATCCAGATTTTGAGACAGGATTATATGCAATTGGTAGCCGACAGAGATTATCTTATGGAGTGGGGCAGCATAGCATATGATGCATTATTGGTCAAGGAAGATAAGGTGAGTGAGCTTTACTCAGCAACTCGAGGTGACTTCTGAGATTCTTGAGAGTACGCAGTTGGCTTTCGAGGAGTCACAGTTTCATTTGGCTGAGGTGACTGCGGAGTTGGAGCATTTGCGGTCTTCACCAGCGCCAGATCCAGTCCATTTGTATATTGAGATGGTTTGTGGTGAGTATATTCCTGCAATGGTTGTTGAGGAACATGTTATTGGAGCTGACACACATGTTCAGGATTTGGGAGTACCTGGTTCTCATGTGTTTGGGATACCAGTGGAGTCGAGTCTCCAGATTGATTCTTCTCACACCGATGACAGTGTGGTACAGTTGGTCGTGCCACCTTTACAGAGGGATCAGTTATGGGATGGATTGGCACCATCTTTTGTAGATGGAATTGGCAGTTTGAGTTGTCCATTCTACTTGGGTTATGATACTTCGAGAGTTTGTTTCTCATGTGTTCTTGACTATGGCAGTTGTGCTTTTAGAGTCTGGTTGAGTAGTATTTGCCAGTTTGATTGTGGATTTCTCTTGGTTATATTTCAGAAGATATTGTAGGAACTTGCATTGATTAACAGTAATGCAGAGCATAACTACATTTGGGATCCAGGTGGATCGAGTGGTTCATTGTTCCGAGATTGCTTGGGGACAAGCAATTTCAGGAGGGGTGGATTGTCATGTCCCCTTTTTTAGTGGACATTGACAGACTTGATGATTAGCCTATTATGGGACCTTCGTAGGCTGATAGGATGGATAGAGGGTCATGATGGAGATTGGTTTGGCTTTGATTAGCAGAATTCCTACAGTTGGCTTTCATTCGGGCTCTTTCAGACATGTTTGTCTGAGCTCCTATTATTTAGAGATATTTGACATGCAGCGGAGCACCCTTGTTTTGGTATGGTCATGTGCGGAATCACTCCCTGATTCACCAGCTTCAGACGGTTCGAGGATCTGACATGTATTGAGGGAGATATTAATATTTGATTGATTTAATCAAATATTAATTATTTGGTCTAATTTTAATTAGAAACCCTAATTCTAATTTAAGAAACCCTAATTAGGGCAAGCACATCTTTTTGAGGGTATAAGGGTTTCTCATGGAGGCCATGAATTGATGATGAATGATTATTGATATTGATTTTTGCTAAGAATTCTTCTGTGAAGACTGAGCCAAGGGTTCCAGGATTCCATTTGCATTGGAGAACGTCCACTCTTCAGTGTGTGCGATTCAGAGGCTGTGAAATATCAGCTGATCTATTGCCGATTTGAGAGATAGCTTCATACAAAAGTTATCACAGAGGTTTACAGATTTGAGAGGTAACTTCATACAGAAGTTGTCACAGAGCTTTCCAGGTATTTATTTTATTAGGTTTTTTATTCAATAAGTTATACAGATAGAGATCTTCTGTATTAGAGCCATATATCTTGAGATCAAGGGTCCAACAAATAGGGTGTACTTTATTGGCGGCCGTACGAAGTCCGTACAGATTCGCACAGAGACCGACATCGACAGGCAGAGATCCATAGCGACCGACATCAGCCGACCTATCACCGACATTGGCAGGTTAACGACCCCAGTCGACCGAGGACGGCAGTATAACCGATGTCGGCGACTGTGTTTTTGACACAGCAGGCCGAGACGTACCAGATTCATGTTTTATTCCCAGTTTGCGGAATACTCAGGTTTTTAAGATCGTATTTGAATATTCTTTAATATGCATGACAGAGGATATCTATTGTAATAGTCTGAGCGAATAAATAAGAGATTATATTGTGATTTATTTGTTTATTTGAATTTAGTCTGCAAAATCGTATCTTTGTTTAGAGCTTTTGTCTTTCTATATTCCCTATTTGAAGGGGATATTACAGTGGTATCAGAGCTTTTGTTTTGATATCCGAAGGGATATTACAGTGGTATCAGAGCTTTTGTTTTGGTATTCGAAGGGATATTACAGTGGTATCAGAGCTTTTGTTTTGATATCCGAAGGGATATTACAGTGGTATCAGAGCTTTGTTAAAGAAAAAGGAGCCCCTAAGAAAGGGACATTACACTTAGGTAGTCTAGAGAACATTATTTCACATACAAGAGGGTCTCATATTAACCCTTGATATCATCTATGTATGGACTAGCTAATGGTCATTTTACTATCTGAAAGGGTAACTATGTAAGCATTAATTATAAGGTTGAATGGCAAAGGGCAATTACCTTTGCAGTAGAACTAACACTCATTTTGCTAACAAATGAACCACCACCACCCCTAATTCTACATATAAAAGTAGTCATAGCAGATATGAAGGCAGCTCAAGAAGTGAGCATGGACATTAGTTACCAACTCTTAGGGGCTTTTCCTTCGTGCAGGCATTGGCTACTAACCTCTAAGACATTTTTCCTTAGTACGGGCTCTAGTCACTAACCTTAGGGTGTCCTTTCTTGTGTGTTAAGAATATTTTCATGTTTGTTAACCTAGTAGATCATAAGGATGAATATATATGTGGATATGATTGTCTATCTATGTAGTGATTTGAGTTGTTTTGCTAAGTTAAGTGAACTTGGAAACATGACTTTATCCTATTAGGTCTTGGTTGTTGACAAAGACACTCTTAAGAATTGAAGCTACTCCAAGTAGTGAGATGTTGAACACTATTTGGACTTAAGCATTTTAGATTAAGAAATATAGGTTCCTTTATTGTTTCTTTGACACTTGAATGTACTCTTGTGAGATAGTGCTTTGTGTTAGCACAATAACTTTAGTATGTAGAGATGTCTTATGCAAATAATTACTAAAAGTTATGGTTTTGTTTTCAAATTTTTATGTAGAAGCGTGTTTGTATTGCAATAGTCCTTTCGTTGTTGTCTTAGATTGCCAACCCATTTTCGGTGATGATGTCTCGTGAAGGAAACTCTTCACAAGTTGAAGTGGAGAACTACATCTAACCATGATTATGAGGAGAATATGTGTAGGTTGTCCAAACTATGGGGGCATTGGTTCATAGGTCGTAGGCTAGGTTATGGTAGCTTTGTCAACGATTGTCATGTTATATTATGACGTTTTGATGTGTCACTAATATAAAAAATTAAGTAAAAAAAAGTGGTTAATCTATATTTTGAATAATGTTGACCCTTCTCATTTATGTTTAATATGCATTGACGTTTGTTGCACTTGAGATAAATATAATAATGTAAGTTTCCTATAGCTACATGCTACTTAAGATAATTCTTATTATAACAATAACAAGGACATCCTCCTTGATAGTCTTGGGTGGTAGCCCTATCATTAACATCTTATAACCTAGGTTTAATATTGTTTTATCTTGCATATGTTTGACCTTAGAAGAATATTAGTTTGTATCATTACACTAAAGGAATCAAAATAAAATATAATTAAAAGAGGCCTTTGTGTTAGTACATCATAGTTATACCTCTTAGTGTTAATTATTTTGCCTTTGTAAAAGGGATAATAAGATAATTATAAAATAGACTCTCTTCTAGTATGGTTATTTCAAAAACTAGTTTTGAACTTAGCTCTCACTTAAATTTGTTTGTATTCCATGAATATGGAAAGTCTTGTTTTGGGTGAACAAAACAAAAAAAAATTAACAATTTAATTAATTTTGTGTGTCACACTTCTTGTTGTGATGTTGGATGATTGGAAACAACAGTTAAATAATTAAGTATTATTAAATTAAGTGAACAAAAATTACTATATTTTTATTTGAATTTTTGGGATGAATATCTTGGGCATGGTAGTTTTCATATGAATTCACATCACTAGCAAAGAAAATGACACTCCATGTTCTGTAGCATATTTAAAAGTTAGTGGGACAAGAAAGCATTTAAAAAAATAAGGTGTTCTATGGATATTAACTAGAGAGCAAGTCAATTTGGAGATTCAAACAATGTGAGACATTCACACACCAAATGGTTATGGGTCCTCCACGAAGTGCATAATCACCACTGATGGACACATCAAAGGACTCAAAACATATCATTGGCATAACATTTTGAAGGTAGTTCATGTGTTTTTTACCTTAAATTAGAGATGCAATGTAAAAACTTCACATTTAATTTTTTTTATTTATGCAATATATATTTTATTGGCATTAAAGGGAACATTTCGTAACCTTATACCTAACTCACCAAAGGCACTGTACCGAATTTTTTTTTTTAAATAAGAGAATATGATTTTTCTTTTCAATTATAACACATTTATTTGTATGAGAAACATTAAAGTAACTTGCATGATTATTCTTGTTTGTAAAATAGGTAGTCATCTTAAAAAGAGATATTCGAAGTAAGGATTGAGTAGAAGAAAGAAAATATTTTAGATAAATTGTTTGCAAATTGTAAAGTAAACTTTGTACCTCTTATTGGAAGCACAACCACTGAGAGGGGGGTGAATCAGTATACAAACTTTTCACTCAATTTCATACATCATTCATTATTCATTCAAACTGACATAGAGATATAACAAAACATAGAGAAGCAATCACATGAGCATGATGCAAGAACATAACACATGAACACCAATAATATGTGGGAAACCCTTATGGAGGATAAAACCCACTGTCACACCACTTGGATTACTATCATTTAAGTAATGAAACAATATTTATTGAGGCACCAACCCCTCACTAGTTAGGCACCAACCCAACTTGTCATTTAGCAAGGTTCAACTTACAAGGAGGCTCCAACCCCCTAAGTGACATGGCACCAATCCAGCCACTTCAAAGACACTTCTTCAAGCTCCAACTTGCAAGGCAACTCCAACTCCCTTCTTGACTAAGCACCAACCCAACCAAGATAAGTTTGATCACCTCAAGGCACCTTGTTGCTCTCTCAACTGATGGTGATCTCTTCTTCAGCACTCTCTCTCTTCTCTATCCTGAAATCCACTTACTGTCATATCCTTGAACACACCTATGATGAAGCTCTGATGGTCTCTCAATTAGCAATCCACTCATCCATCTCTCCTTAGCCTTCTACCCCTCTCAAATAGCCTTCTAGGCTCACTCGCTTCAACATGCCTCTTATAGGCTCATTAAGTCAATTGACCTTGTCATCCACCTATAGAAGATATGTTAGATGTTCATCATTATTTCCTTCCTATTTTGACGGTCCTCCATGAACTTCTACTACTCCTTCAAAGAGAAATTTTCTTTGCTTATATTCCCATTCTTCTAACTAGCTCAAACAGACCAATTAGGCCTTGATTTGCAGGTATCTTGATATGTATCTTGATTTGTATGAGCCTTTGCTTAGTTGGTATCAAGGTGTCTTATAAAATCTTGATTTAGGCCTTGTATGAGCCTTTGCTTAGTTGGTTCATACAAGGCCTAAATCAAGATTTTATAAGACACCTTGATACCTTGACCTGTACCTTTCTCTCAAGTCAAACAACCTCATGCCATGCTCAGTTAGTACTACACATCTTCTCACAAGCTTGTCACACTATAGCATAGAACCAAGATCTTATTCAAAGTTTAAGAATCTACTAGACTATGCTTGAGCCATCATGAATATTTACCATGTATTTTCATAATAGCACCTCTGGGACATCAATGACCTTTGACCACTTTTGACATTAATGACAACCTCAATGCCACAAACACATCAAAGGAACATACCTTAACACCTCTTTCAAGGAATTTCAAATCCATCTATTAATGCACTTGTTTGACGATCTTCAAATGGAAAGTATAGTTAACACATGATGGATGTTTTCGCCAAAGAGATACATGAAGACCTTAAAGGGAGTTTTTGAAGCAATTACCACGTCCAGATAGCTCTATGGTAAAAGGATACATTATTCAAGAAACTCTTTTATACATGTCAAAATATCTTGGAGAGAAATTTCCATAAATTCCATGCATTTGCATGTTGACCGTGGAAATGAAAAATTGGAGAACAACCTTCTTGGGAAATCAAAATTCATGAAACTAGGTATATATTTAGATTAATAACAATGATGTATGATCAATCCTATGTGTTTGTAACAATTACCTTACTTATTTACATGTTTGATTATCAGGTCCTGTTGAGAATGATGCCATAAGAAGATCATATTCTTCAATACTTTTGATATGGTTATGAGTGATGCAGGAGCATTCGGGTTCACTTGTAATCTTGCATTAGAAATAAGTATTTTATAGTTTTATGCAAGGAATGATTTGTTTTCAAGTTTCTTTGTGTTGTTTTTTATCACCTTTGTATGCATGTTGGTCTTTTTGTAATTTTTTTTGCAACCTTTGTGTGTGTATATTTGTTGTTTGTTCTTTTGCACAGTGTTGATGGTGTGCATTATTTTGGTTCCAGTTTTTAGTTTCTTTTGAATATTTACACAATCATGTTTTGAAGATCCAAATAGAGAATTGAGTTTAAGTCTTTCAATTTCCTTTGCACAAGCTTTTGATACACAAGATATCGGTGCACAACAATGCATATATGAATATCATTATGACATAGTCTTGCAAGGTTACGACCTCTATGTAACTTATCTTGTGTGTAGCTTGTTTTTGGATTCATATGTTCTTGTGATGTGTTATGGTTAAATATACATTACATTACTTAACTATTTACATTTAATTCCTTGGATTATGGAAGGTTGTGGATTCATTCAATGTATCTTTGTAATGTGCTTCAACATGATGCCTTATGTTGCAATGTGTTAAGGTGCATTGAAATGGTAATGAACATTTAATGTTTGTGGTGCAAAATGATGTGTTATAATTATTTAATGATAGTAGTAGGTTGTTAAGCATTATTATAACTAGGTCGTTTGTGTGCTTATATATAACATCTCGGTGTTTTAGCCAACTACTCAACAAACTTAAGGATCATCTATCATAGTGAGTTGAGAAAATAGATATATACTTGTAAAGACCGCTAGATGGAAAGAAAGGATTTGAGGATCTGATGTTGTAACACATCTCATTTGAGATCTCTGTGTTTTTTTCATTATATGCAAATTGTGTTTCAGCGATTGAAATATAATAAAATCATTGAGTTTATTTGGTGTTGTATTTTATTGTATTATTTTCACTATGTAATTGTTATGGTTGTGTGGCCTAAGGTCTCCCTTCATTGAGACCCCTAACTGCAACTGCATCAATTGGTATAAAATCAAGGTTTCTTCCTTATAAGTGAGCATGTGGATAAAATTATGTTTGCCACACTTGCGAGTGTGGGTAGAAGACAAAGAATACATCTTCCAAAAACATTTGGATAGAAGGTGTGGAGTTTTTCTTTGATTTCAAGGAAATGGCACACAAGGGAGGTTTTTCTACAAGAGAGCCAAGAGTGAAAATACTAACATACTTGGTAGGATTGAGAGGGATGTGAAATCATGTCTAGGGGTTGAGGAGACTGCACGATGTCAAACCTTTGGGATAGTGTATGATGAAAGTGATAATTAAATTACAGAAGATGCGCCTGAGAAGCAAGTTATAGAACAAGAGGTCAATGAACCTAAATATAAATTCCTTTGTGTAGTTGGTAGGATGACTAGTAAGCAGAAGAATGACCCTTCTAATTATTCAAGGAGGCTGATTCTTGAAGAGCTCATTGATTAGATCACTAAGTTAGAAATTTATAAGTATGAAAGTATGTAATAACCCAGGAAGGGAAAATTTACATGCACAAAGTTGAAGGGTAACACACCCTTATGGAAGGAGCATGTGCAAGGAGATGTTAGAGGTACAATCACTAAGAGGGGGGGTGAATCAGTGATGCAAGATAATCCAATTCAATTTCCAACTCTTTAAACATTTAGCATACATCAAATTGATCAAGACACATAAATATGAAAGCACATACATCTAAAGCATACAGAAGGTCATACATCACATGAACACATCATATATGTGAGAAACCCTCTTGGGAGATAAAACCCACTAAACCCTAAAAGATGGACTACAGTCTTATAAAAATAGATCCAACATTTAGAATAACACCCACTAATCAAGCAATACCCATCCCTTAGTTTATTGGGACATCAATCCCATAAGGAGCTACTGCCATTATCTAGTTGAGCACCCAATACAACCAGACCTTTAGCAAGTTTTACCTTGCAAAGAGGACCCAGCCCCCCAGGCAACCAAGCACCCACTCATATACCTGAATATATCACCTTGAACACATGTTGCTACTCTTAAACTGCTGATAATCACCTTTATTTGCACTCTTCTCTCTCAAATTGCCTCTAGGGCTAACTCCTTCAAACTGCCTCTCTAGGCTCATTAGGTCCAATGACATGTGTGTCCTCCTGTATCAAATTGATAAAAACAATCATGAATGATCCTCTTCATTCTCTGATGGTCCTCAATAACTTGTACATTCTCTTTCAAAGGTTCTCTCCGCTTGAATCCACATCTCTACAACTAGCACAATTAGTTCAATTAGACCTTGTACTTATACCACTCTCTTCCTTTTAACTCATCTTGGTCAGCTAAGATGCTTTACATATTCGTTATACACTTAACATAGGTCCATACATATGTTACATGTGATAACAACACTCTTCCTAGGTCGGTCATTACCTCATTAGTCTCAAACCACCATTAGGTCTTGGTGAGACCTAAAACAATTAGGCCTTCATACTCACACATTACATGTGGGACACTTGGACCACCTTCATCCTTTACCAATGCTTTGAACACATCAAACCTATTTCTAATAGCCCCTTGCTTACTTCCACATGGGTCCATGCTACATGGAACACCAACTCAACCCTCGATCCTACCAATTAGGTCTCCTTGCTCTTCATGTCTTCAAACATAGAAAACACAGTCTAAAACTTCTAAAGCAACTACTCAAATATTTTAGATAGCCATATGATTAGATCACATGGGTGAACCCTTCAAGACCTTTGCAACACCTCCATGTTCTTTGGACACTTTAACACAGACATTAAGCACTCAAATCAACTCTCTCAGAATGACCACTCAAACTTGGTCATATATAGTCAATCTATTTTGACTCTCCACAACTGATCAAGGGTAAATCATGACATCCAATACTTTATAATAAACCTTAGATACTTATAGAACATCTTCATATTATTTGCTTCTTCAATTCTACTCAAAACACCTTCAACTCACTCGTACAATATGGTCACTCAATCTGCTAGTGCATTTAACAAACACATTCAAATTCTAAGCCTTTGTTCACACTAAAGATGGATTCATCAAACCTCCACAATCCATACAGATAGTCTTCATGGAGTATGAAACACTATACAATATTTATTTTATCTTGAAACATCAAGACACTATCAAGAACAACTCAAATATCAATCTCGGGTCACTTGAAAAACTTGGTTAAACACATAGTCAACTTTGGATCTCAACATCTTTGATTGTACAATCATTCGAATCTTATAACTCACTTGTCTGGGTGCACCTTGGAGTCCTTTATAATTTTTATTTTTAAATCATCATGAAATTTACCTTGGATCAAAATATATAGGCAAAAGACTGATAACTGGTTTTTTCTTTGTTAAATTCAGATACCAATGATCATTGTGTAAACGTTAAACATCGAACACTTTGACATCATCTCATGATCCCTGACAACTTTGAAAAAACACACTTTGTCAATATGTTAAGCACGGAATATACTGAGAGGGAGGGTGAATCAGTATATTATATATCTTATAAATCTTTCCTTTAGCCAAATTCCACTTAATCAAACATTCAAGATATGCAATAAAACTCAAACAATAAACATCCACACAAGACAGAGAGAGACACCAGATATAACATGGAAACCCAATGTGGGAAAAACCACGGAGAATCAATCTCAAATATATTCGTGAGAACAACCCCACAGGAGCACCATACCCCTTTACCAAGTACAAACCTCAGCTACAATTCGTGAGCACCAATCCACAGGAGCTTCAAACCCCTTTGCTGAGTACCAACCCAGCTATTATTCGTGAGCACCAACCCACAGGAGCACCAACCCCTTTGCCGAGCACCAACCCACAGGAGCACCAACTCCTTTGTGTATACCACACACCTATCTCTCAATGTTGCTATCTCAACAAATGATAAATCAATACAACATCTCCTTCCTCTCTCTCTCTCGCCTTTTCTCTTCTAAGCTAGATATAACAAATACAAATCATATTCATCTCTCACAATTGCTCTTCTAAGCTAGATATTACAATATCAAATCAACCTCTCACTTCCACATTACAAATGACTACTCAAGCCTTTATTTATAGCTTTCCAAATGACCTTTAGCCTTCCCCCTTTGTGACCTTTCAATTCTCATGGAAAATGGCACCAATCTTGGATGACCCTTCATATCCAAGCATTTGAAAAGTCATGTGGTGACCCTTCATGACCAAAAACGTCCTTCCCACTTTTGTCCTTATCTTTGGTGACTTTTCGTATTCCTTAAAGTGTCTCTTCATGAGAAATTTGCCCTTTACTCTTTTGTCTTCACTTGGTGACTCTTGGTATTCCCCAAGATGACTCTTCATGGGAAAATGCGTCCCATCCTTCTTTTGTCTTTATCCCATGACTCTTCAACTTCTCCATGGGCCCTTCTTTTGTCTCATATGCAACCAAAAATATATTCGTTAATATTAAATAAATATTAACTCATATTAGCCAAGATATATTTATTACTAACAACATTAAATGCAATGGGGCCTTTATCACCAATAATACTAAACCTTTGACATCAATGACAATATTTCCAACAATCTCCACCTTTGTCATTGATGGCAACCTCAATCTTGAAACTGCCACATCCTGTCACCTGCACATACCATCATCTGAAAACATACAGTAACTCCCCCTTACTGTAGCAACCTATACCTGTTCCTTGTACCTATTTTTTGCACCTGTACTTGTACCTGTTATTCTCCCCCTTTGACATCAATGGCAAAGGGCCTACTTGGAGCTAACACTTAGCTCCCCTTCACTTGATGCTGAACATAAATGGCCGGAAGTAATAGAAATTACTCCCAACTCCTCTCGCCGATCTCTGAATGTATCCTTTGATCGTGCCTTTGAGAAGATATCTGACAAAACATATACATTGTTCCCTGTCCTTTGAGCATCTGCAATCAACTCATTTGAATCTTTTCTTCTAATCTCACAACCTTCAGCATGAAACCTTAATGTGTATCCTTGATCACAAATTTGACTAACACTCAACAGATTATGCTTAAGACCTTTTACATACAAAACATTTTTAGTCTTAGTTATACCATAATCCAAACTCAAAGTACCTTTTCCGGCTATCCTGGCAATGGTTTTATCTCTGACTCTCACTGTACCACCATTTATCTTCTTTAGAGAAATGAACTTACTTTTATCACCTGTCATATGCCTCGAAGATCCGCTATCAATTAACCATCGCTGATCTTTACCTCCCAAATGCAAAGTTGTCTGCACCATCATAGAATCTTCATGTTGTTTTTTCTGCCATGAACATGTCTGAACATTCTCCCTGATGAATGGAGCTTTGAAACCCTAATCCTTCTTCTTGATGAATGGAACTTTGAACCTCTGATCCTTCTTGACTGACTCGAACATGCTTCTGCAATACCGAGCTATGTGTCCGAAGTTGTTGCACTTGTAGCATACTATGGTCTCTTCATTAAAGCTTGATAGAAGAGCAAAAGAGTTGTGGCTTCTGCTTGACTCTACTTGACTTTTCTTCTCCTTATTTTTAAAATTGTTAGCTCTTTTTCTACATTCTACTTTCTTGTAACCATATCCATTACAATAAAAATAATAGCCATTAAAATAAGACCTGTCTGTATATCTCTGACCTGATTGTCTTTTGTAGCTTTGTTCCTTCCAGTGTTCTCTGTTTGAAATGTTCTCTGTATTCTTCACTTCTCCCCTTTCTATTTCCTCTTGTGTCAGAGCTTCAGCATAGCTCTTTTTCTTTTCAAAACCGATCATTGTCTTATCTGAATATGCTTTTTTACTTTCCAATATCTTATTCAGCATGTTAGTGCTATCTTCAAATTTTGAATCACTGATTACTTTATCACTGACTGCTTTCTTAATATCTTATTTTAAAGAGGCAATTTCAATAACATACCTTTCACAATCATTTCTTGCTATTTCCAACTGTGCTTTGAGATCTTCTTCATTCTTCTTGGCTTCTTCAAAGTGTGCTTGTAGATCTTCAATCATTTCCTTTGACTCTTGTTCATTTTTCTCGATCTGGCGCTTTAACCTTCAATTCTTCTTCTGAACAGCTTCTAACTCTTCTAGGGCACAATTGAGTTCTCCTTCCATATCTACTTCAGCTTCCTCATCTTCTTCTTCTTGATCATCATCATGTATGGCCATGAATAGAATCTCTTCTTCTTCTTAATCGCTGACTCCACTATCTTCGCCTGAGCCAGGATCTTTAGAATACAAGCTCTTCTTCTCGAATCCCTTCTTAGATTTGCCTTTGAAATTCTTCTTGTATGTAGGCTTTTCTTCTTCATTATCTTTAACTTTATCTGGGCATATAGCTGAAAAATGTCCAATCTTTCCACAATTAAAATATTTAAAAGGTAATTTTCCTTGATATTTACATGTTCCTCTTTTCGGCCTACGAATGAAAAGTGCTTCGTTGTCATCTTCATCATCACTGGAACTATAACTTGATTCTTGAATCTTAGCTTTCTCCTTCTTTGATGTCTTAATAGCCGCTTCTCTCTTTGAGGGTTTATCTTGTTCTGTCCGCATCTCATATGCAGTGAGAATACCATGAAGCTCATCCATCTTTAGCTTGGCTAAATTCTTCATCTCCTCGATTTCCAAAACCTTTGCATCATATCTCATTGGTTGAGATCTCAAAACATTTTTCACCACCATTGACTCTTCCAATATTTCTCCAAGACCTTGAATCTGATTTACTATCTGATCAACTCGCAAGATATAACTTGTTATATCTTCTTCTTCTTCCATCTTCAAACTTTCAAAATGCCTTCTAAAAGTCTGCAACTTAGCTTGCTGAACCTTTTCATCACCTTTGTAAATATTCTCAAGTTTTACCCAAGTTTCATGAGCGGATTTACATTGCATAACTTTAACAAATTCAGATTCACATAACCCATATAAAATAGCATTTAAAGCTTTAGCATTACATTCACTTGCCTTCTTTTCTGCTGGAGTAATTGTAGATGTCTGTGGCTCTTCATATTCCTCCACCACTGATTTTCATATGTCAAATCCAAGGACCATCAAATAAACCTTCATTCTCATGCTCCAAAAAGCATAATTCGTCCCATCAAACAAAGGTGTCTTATTTGTAGAAAATCCTTCCTGTGACCCAACGATCGTGCTTTCCCGATCTACCTTCAAGCTGTAAAAATTTTCAAAAAGGAACCTGCTCTGATACTAATTGTTAAGCACGGAATATACTGAGAGGGGGGGTGAATCAGTATATTATATATCTTATAAATATTTTCTTTAGCCAAATTCCACTTAATCAAACATTCAAGATATGCAATAAAACTCAAACAATAAACATCCACACAAGACAGAGAGAGCCACCAGATATAACGTGGAAACCCAATGTGAGAAAAACCACGGAGAATCAATCTCAAATATATTCGTGAGAACAACCCCACAGGAGCATCATACCCCTTTGCCAAGTACAAACCTCAGCTACAATTCGTGAGCACCAACCCATGGGAGCTTCAAACCCCTTTGCCGAGTACCAATACAGCTACTATTCGTGAGCATCAACCCAAAGGAGCACCAACCCAACAACAATTTGTGAGCACCAACCCATAGGAGCACCAATCCCTTTGTGTATACCACACACCTATCTCTCAATGTTGTTATCTCAACAAATGATAAATCAATACATCTTCCTCTCTCTCTCTAACCTTTGCTCTTTTAAGCTAGATATAACAAATACAAATTATATTCATCCCTCACAATTGTTCTTCTAAGCTAGATATTACAATATCAAATCAATCTCTCACTTCCACATTACAAATGGCTACTCAAGCCTTTATTTATAGCTTTCCAAATGACCTTTGGCCTTCCCCCTTTGTGACCTTTAAATTCTCATGGAAAATGGCGCCAATCTTGGATGACCCTTCATATCCAAGCATTTAAAAAGTCATGTGGTGACCCTTCATGACCAAAAACGTCCTTCCCACTTTTGTCCTTATCTTTGGTGACTTTTCTATTCCTTAAAGTGTCCTTTCATGAGAAATTCACCCTTTACTCTTTTGTCTTCACTTGGTGACTCTTGGTATTCCCCAAGATGACTCTCCATGGGAAAATGTGTCCCATCCTTCTTTTGTCTTTATCCTTTGCCTCTTCGACTTCTCCATGGGCCCTTCTTTTGTCTCATATGCAACCAAAAATATATTCGTTAATATTAAATAAATATTAACTCATATTAGCCAAGATATATTTATTACCAACAACATTAAATGCAATGGGGCCTTTATCACCAATAATACTAAACCTTTGACATCAATGACAATATTTCTTTGTTAAATTCAGATACCAATGATCACTGTGTAAACGTTAAACATCGAACACTTTGACCTCATCTCGTGATCCCTGACAACTTTGAAAAAACACACTTTGTCAATATCCTTTGAAGTGTCCTAGACTTTACCTTGAAACATTCACCATTAATCTTCGATCTGAGCTCCTGCAATTGTGCCACTTGGCAACTATGTGTGTCTTCTGAGCACCCTGTACCATTTAGTCAATGTGCTTGTGCCACTTGGAAGTTCTACATGCAATCTACGCATCCTTTGACTTATTGACTTAATGCATGTTTTTGATTTATTATTGCATGATCAAATGTTCACCATTGATCTCTATCTGTACAATCACCCACTCATCATTGATCTTCTGTCAAAGCTTCTGAGATTGTGACACTTGTCACCAGTGCATGCCATCTTGATTATTTGAGTCAATACGCTCTGTTGGATCATTATCCAATCAGATTAAATGCTTGTTGTTAGATTTGTGATCTAATTAAACTCTCACCGTAGATCCTCTCTTGCAAATTTTGCTAACTATAGAAACATAGAGAACTCTTGTTTGAGAGGCCAACTTTTCACCTTAATAACTTTTGCTACGCTCAATCTCATGACATAAAATTTGAACCATGTGGTCTCACATAGGATAATCCATCGATGTGTCAAGATGCTCTTGAAATCTTCACATGTGTGAAATATGATGTCATCAAACTGCTTATTCAGCGTTATTTGTCAAGATGACTCCTTGAGCTTAGACATTCATATGACTATTTTGATGAATTCCATTCACTTCTATAAGCATTCTAAGCATTTATAACAACCTATAGGGTATCTGTAACATGTCCATACCATCAATATTATCCATCAATTGCTTAACTAAGTCAAACACTTTTCAAACCATCAATTTTATCACTTTGTCATTAATGCACTATGATCTCATGCTCTTTTTGACATCAATGACAACCTAACATCAAAGACCATGCTCAACAGGAGAAAGAATTCATCAAGGTAAAGATAAGATCAAGAACTGGGATAGACTAGTTGCAAATTTGAAGGCTAAATTCATACCATATGATTATCAATTAAAATTGTTTAAGAAGTTGAAAATTTACAATAGACAAAGATGAGTTAAATATTACACTGAAGAGTTTTATAGACTCACTCTTAGAACGAGTCATGTTGAAAATGACATTGATAAGATTTAAGTTATATGAATGGGTGGTGATTTTTCCATTCAAGACGAGTATGGTATGATTTGTATACACATAATATTTTCAAACATTATTAATTATTGATGTTTTATCTCTTGCAGGAACCCGTCAAGTCTCAATCTTTATGAGTGCACGCCTTAAAGGGTGCACCGAGAAAAGGGTGGGAAGACCGTTGATGTTTTGCAAGATTTTTGTCCCCTATACTACCACTTGCTATCTACACAACCTTCTCTTATGTATTTCCCTAAGCTTTGTCTCCTCTCTTGCACACTCCTCCAAGCAATTCACCGCCTTAACCCCTTCTTAAACCTAAAACCCTTTTGGACGGTTTACATTACACTATCGGCCTGAGCTAACCTTGTATTCAAATTATTAAAGGCACGTTATGGCTCTAAGTTGCCTTTGACTAACTGAGACCTGGATCTAACTTGTTTTTATCAATTAATGATACAGAGTTGATTGAACCAACCCTGTCAACTAAATTTTCAAAAAGGTTTAAGGTTAGATTCAACTATATATACACAATCATTTCACCATTTCTGAGAGAGAGTCAAGAGTTAATTATTCATTTCTGCTTCTTTATAATATGCTCTTCTACCATTCTACTTGAGGAGTTATTGCTTAAATTTTATACTTGGAGAAGAATATTGTCTTGTGGAAAAGCCTTAGATGCTTATGCCTATCTTATTAATTCTTACAAACCACAACAACCTCTTATGAAACACATTTGGCCAAGGGATAGATTGAGTCTAGATGGGTTCATATTCAAGGTAAGTATCTCTAACTTTACTCTTCTATTTTAATATATAGAAGTAGCATAAGTAATGGTTTCCAAATATATTGCTCTCTTTATGCATTAGGATTATATCTATACATATATTAATTAGGATTCTTTTATGCATGTTTATTTTTTATGTTTCTTACCCCCATTTTGTGCTACAAGCTTTGGTGAGCACTAGATTAAATTTTACCTTACTTGTCATTTACTTAGTGAATATGAAAACATAGGACCTAGCTAGGGTTATTACATAGTGTTGCTTAACTAGAGGCTTTGTAACCTTCTCCAGTGATGTTATTGTGGTAAGAAATCCCTTGGTTAGGTTTAGCATATTCATCTTGGTCATGACCTCAAATATCTAATGTATCAACAATCAGAAGTGTAAGTAAAATTTATCTTCTCTGAGTTAAGATTGATTAATAAGTCAATTGCATTTTCCTCTGCATACATTTTGGTGAACCCAACGCAAATCAAACCCTTGTAGGTTTTCTTTCATGCATTTATTTTTTGTCATCATATTATATATTTGTTAGGAACCCATGTCCTAACCGTCTCTTTGCATTATTAGTGTATTAGTCACTATGGACGCATATGTTTTGTAAGTCATCCCTTTAACATATTTGAATTATCCCACATGCATGGGAAGTCTTAGTTGCTAAAATAGAATTAGTATTTAAGTATTGAGGCCCAATGAAGGCATTCATGAATATTATTGCATTGAGTTTGTTTAGAGGAGATTGCCTCCTCTGAGTGGCCTACGATCAATATAACATATTTGAATTATTCTGAGTTAATTTTTAAAGTTATTTTATTATTTTATTAATTTTTATAGTTTATAAATTTGTGTAGAAGGTTTTTCACCATATTTCTATTTTTGAAGTACTATTGAACCCATCAATATAGTTTTAATAGTATGTGTGCAGGTTTAACACATAGTCACCCAAAATGACTTTGTTCTATATGTGTGGGTCTTCTCCAAATATAGGTAACTAGATCAATCAGCTTGACACAATCTCCATATACATATTTGCATACATAATAAAGATAGTTGACTCTGTTCACCATTCTTCTTTTCAGCGTACAGGTCTGCAAACATAGTCGATCCAGTCTACTCTATTCATAACTTCTTTTCAACACATAAGTTTTGCAAACTTTATCAAGCTAGTCGACTCTATTTGCAGAATTTTTGAATCAACACTTGAACATCACCGCATAAAATTTTTCAATCTAAACATCTTCAAACCCACCAAGGTTCATTCTTACACTCTATCATTTCATTTTTCTTTTTCAGTACTATTTTTCACAAGTTCGTCATCTATAAAACTGCAATCCTTACAAACAACTGGGTTAACTAGCTCGACATAGTTCTTAGCATGTTTTCTATCTAGAAGACATAATCGACCTATTCAATTTTGGTCTTTTAGATATTGCTTCCACAAAAAAGTAGTGACCCAACCGAATCTATTATGTATTGTTTGTATATAATGTCACCTGAACCAACTCTGTGCTCTTCAAGTCAAGGAAATAACCTTTTTTTACTAGTAATTAATTCACTTGCATTTCAGTTAAAAGCATTCTTAGAGTAATAAGAATAGATTAATTAGGTGGTTTTTCAATTTACGAATTTAGTCACTATTGTAACATTAGTTTTCACCCTTGGGGAGGGTTCTTCAGGCTCTCCCCAACTAAGCTACACAATGGAAAAAACTTCAGGCTATGGGTATCTTATGGTGAGGTTGAACCTCCATAAAAGGCAGGTTTCTTCTTGATGGATCACCTAAACTAAAGCTTATGCTTGCAAAAGGATTGGAAAAGGGGGAAAAGGGTTACTAAGGAGGCTAAAAGGTGATGTACCAAAATCAAATGAGACACTCACATAAGCTTGAAACCAACACTAGATCAACATAAGACAATGTTTGCTCACACAATATCACAAACTAGCTAATTGTATAAGTATTTCATGAACTAGGCTCACCAAACAATTAAAGAAGCAAGGAAGAATTCTAAGACTCACACCAAGCATCCATTAATGGTAGAAAGAGCACAAGTTCAGACCTGAAAATAACTTGAAAACACCTCAAAAAAGGTAAGAAAAAAGGGAAATGGTCATGGAAGAATCTCCTTCACAAGGCCATCATGCACAAGTTTACTAAACAATAGGCAAAGGCAAGAGATAGGTAAAAAAATATCTTATTACTTCAAGAGGTAGTTCTTACAAATTTTGACAAGGTTTAGCCTTGTCAAATGAGGGTCTCTTGCTCTTCTTTTCAAAAATTAGAGAATCTATCTAAAATCCAAGAGAGAGTTACAATGAGGGAAAAAATAAGAGATATAGGAGAAAAGGGAAGAGAGCGGAGGAGCACGTCATCAGAATCAATAAATGAGCTACCACCACCCTTTAATGAATTCTCAACTATATTTTGATCAAATCAGGGCTAGTCCTCCCTCGACAAATCAACCCTTCATTTGTCCCAATAGCCTCTGAACCTTCTCATAGGCTAAGAAATACACTTTAAGACAAGAATATGTTTAGGATGATGAGTCATGATACCTTTAGGAAGAAATTTTTTTAAAGCCCTCTAAAAATGCATTGAATGCTCCAACTACATTTTCCAATCCCCAAATCTATCCCTTGGAATTCTATGCCACCAGACATTTGGTCTTCATTATAAGGATAAAATCTTCATATTCATGGATCTGACAGAGCCATGACTATATAAAATTTTAACGGCTGTAGGTACCTATTTTTCGAGGGTGTGACTATGTCAAAAGATGAGACACTTCTCCATATCTCATTTATATTTGCCCTTACTCCTAAACCTGAAACTAGGTCTACTATAGACAAAAAACAATCCCTTTTATTGGTTTTCATATAGTCATGACCTCAATGAATATCTAACAGGCCAAAAGCTTGATTCTTGATCTCTATTAGGTCAAAATAGACCTATTCTGCCCTTGAGCATCATAAGAGCCAAGAGCTCATTGTACACGTAGATCCCCTTCAAAAGACAATGGACATAGTCATGGAAATGCATTGTGACTTCAATAAACAAGTCCAGGAAATTCTAAATCTTCAAATCAGAGGATAAAATGGAGCTCTAATGGCAGCCTTCAGACCAGATAGATATGTTCTGGCTTGTCCTAAATCGTGTATCTGGGTCTTGATTCTATGCATTTACCTATCTTGGTTGATGAAATACTTAGATCTGACATGTCTGCCAATGTGGCATTCCTTGCCACACTTTTTTTCAAATTTAAAGATATGACTATCACAAATTTGGACACGTGTCCTTACTTTGTGCCTTCTTGGACTTGATCAACTCTGCTCCATTGATTTCCTCATAAGTCTCCTAGTTTTGACCTTCATCGTTGTCATTGATCTACGATCTACATTCTAGATTATGCCACTTGGTATCTCCCCATTTATCCTCAATATTTTGTTGTCAGTTTCATCTAGTTAATGTATTTATGCCACGTGGTGGCCTCACATGCAATCTAGCTCATTGACCTTTTGACCTCATGTGCACCATCGATCTGCTTTGCATGTTTGAACATGTGTCATTGATCTTCCTTCTATTTGATCAAACACGCACCATTGATCTGGTAAGTCACCATGATCATGACACTTGTCATTGATGAGTTCAATATTAGGATATGTTGACCTTTGACCTTGATTTCATCATTGATCTTTAATTACATAATTAAACATGCACCATATATTAATTGGGCCCACCGACTCGATCTATCACACGTGTGTCATTCATCTTCGATTCGATCAAGAGATATTTTGGCACTTGTCAGCCCCTTATTTATCCTCGGGATCCTTTCAAGATTTTGAATTCAAAGGTTATTTCCCATGGTTTTAACTTGATGTCCCCACGCATGTCCCACTCTGCTAGTTCAACTTTGAAGGCTTATATCTTGAGATAGACAACTCATCAAGATACCAAATTTGTAGGGAACATTATAGGCATAAAAAGCATCATTTCCATGTGATCTTTTGGCTTTGAGAGGCCTCCTAAGAAAATTTATAAAATGCACAACCAAACTGACTTGTTCCTTCTCTCATGATGTTCTTAAGACGGTCTGTCTCCCTTAGGCTTGTGCTAATCATCTTTGGACCCATCAAGGCTCTGATAACCTTTGAGACTTTGAGAAAACCTCCTTCATGCCTTTGAAAGATATGAATACCATGGGAACCTATTGAATCCTTCCTCTTGTAATTCTAGACCTTCTTCCAAGCCTGCTTCCCAAAAAATCATCAAATTCACCTTAAGGCTTGCTTAAAGTGTTTCAAAATCTTGCAAGTGATGTGATCTTCTTCTCCTCATTTGATCATCCACTCAACAGGAACTCTTCTTAGCTTTTCACTCTACACCAGGACTTCCAAAACATTAATCCATCCAGGCAAAGTTTTGTATGTAGGCCAAATTTGGCCAACATTTTTGGTGACATCTTGGGATTGCATGTCTGCTATGCAATAGATTAGTTGCCTTGGTCCATCCATGGGCTTACAGAATCACAAGTCTTTCTTCTCCAACTGATCATGAAACTGATACAAGGTTGTCCCTTTCTATAAAATCTCCTCTAGACGCAACAAGGACCAAAACAAACATGTCCCCAAAGCACTTATGGAAAAGAGAAACACAACTAAAAGAAATTTACACAAGGCACTTAGAGGAAAGCATAAAATCTATTCTAATATATTACAGTGGTTGAAATATCTTTTAATTGCAAGGCTTTAAATGAATGCCATTAGTTGGGATGGATAATACCTCTCCATCCAATTGGGCAAGCTGAAAAGCATTATAATGTTTGCATCCATGAATCAAATAAGGACCACTGCACAAGCTGTCAAACTTGGTATAGTTGTCTATTTTGGCCTTATTTGAATCCCACTTGAGGACTAGATCCCCTTCTTTGAAGTCCCTTACTATAGCTCTCTTGTCAAAGGCTTTCTTGACTTGAGCCTAATGTGACTCTAGTTTCTTCATTGCAAGGTCTGTGGTTTCTTCAAGATCCATGAGCTCTATCATCCTCATGCTCACAGGCTCACTTTCCATCAACTCAAGCTGATGGGCTAACTCCAAGGCAATAAATTCAAGAGAAATGGGCAATTTGGCTTCCCTCCCATATACAAGAACAAATAGTGAGTTGCCAATGGCAACTTTGGGAGTCACTATATCAGTCCATAAGGCTTTCTTTAGCTTTATGTGCCATATTCTCTGGTTTTCTTCCATAATCCTCTTGATAATCCTTACCAAGTTATTGTTTGTGGACTCTACCAATCCATTGCCTTGGGGGTAGTAATTAGAGGATGTACTAAGGTAGATACCCAACTGAAGTTCCCATTCACTTGCCCTCATGCCAACAAATACTAAGGCATTATTTAAAATTATTGTGGCTGGTACACCAAACTTTGTTACTATGTTATCATAGAAGTCTAACATTGTTGTTTCATTGGCTTCTTTCAAGACAATTGCTTCCACCTATATGGTGAAGTAGTTAGTATCAGTGAGCACCCACTTGTGTCCTCCACTAGAAGGTGGATTGATCATTCCTATGAAGTCCAAACCCCACTGCATGAAGGGTTGCTCCACCTGAATTGGGTTGAGGGAAAGGGCTGCCAATCTTTGTTTAACTGCAAAGAGAGCACACTTTTGACACCTTTTGACCAATGTATAGGCATCTTTGAAGAGGTTGGGGCCGTAATAACCAGCTCTCATCACTTTTGTTGTGGTAGTATTTGAATCAAAATGGCCTCATGTAGGTCCATCATGAAATTGCTCTAATAGCCTTGTCACCTAGTCATCATCTATACATCTAAGAAGCACTCCATTGAGGTTTTTTTTTATAAGAACCCATCAACCAATGCATAAGATATGGACTAAAGTGTAAAATAGCTTCTCTTTATCATATCCATACCTTGAAGACGCTCACCTATTACCAAGAAGTGTGGCATATCCTAGAACGAACTAGTGTGAGGTGGAGGTGCATCTGCTTGAGAGTTGTTGTGTCACCAAAACCACTTCTTTATCTTCCTAAAGATCATCAACCATATGTTCACATAAGCCTTTGCCTCTTACTATCTTAGTGACCTTGGTCTCCATGCCATACTCCATAACTTTGGTAATCTAGCTAGCCCTCTTGTCATTCAAGTCTTTGTTAAGAAGGAAGTCCCTCACTTCAGGATGGGGCACCATCAGATAAATTTTGTTGTTGGAAAGCATTCGTCCGAACTTTTTGAGGCTTCTCAAATATGCAAGACCTTGCATTTCTACAAAAGTGTACCTTACCTCGTTCCATTCAACCCCTTGACTGAAAAAAACAATTGGTTGCTCAAGTCCTTCACCATTCTTTTGCATCAACATGGTTGATATATTACCAGTATTGACAAAGGTATGTAATATGAAATCCCTTGAGAAGTCAGGATTCATGAGTGAGGGTGCTTGGGTAATGGCTTGCTTGATAGCCTCAAAAGTTGCTTTACCTTCATTTTCCCAAATGAACACTTGGCTCTTCTTCAACATGGTGGTGATGGGTTTGACCAAGTTGGCAAAACCATGTACAAACCTTCTCACAAAGTTTATTATTTCAAGGAAACTATGGAGTCCCTTATTATGCTTCGGTAATGATAAGGCCAAGATGGCACTTATTCTATCAAGATCAATGGCTAATCCTTACTTTGATACAATATGTCCCAAGAGTTTGCCCTCATGGATAGCAAACACACATTTATTGGGATTCAATGAGATCCCATACTATTTATATCTTTCAAAGATTAATCTTAGGTGACCTAAATGCTCACTTTCTTAGAGAAAATTGTGATGTCATCTAATAGACTAGCACCATCTGATTTAACAAACCTTGGAAATCCGTGTCCATTGCTTTTTGAAAGGTAGCTCTAGCATTTCACAAGTCAAAGGGCATCTTCTAATAAACATATGTGCCCCACTTTATGGTAAATGCAGTCTTGTATTGGTCTTCTTCTCTCACCAATACTTGGTTGTATCCTAAATACCCATCCAAAAGAGAGAAGCATTTTCAACCATCAACTATTTGAAGGACTTGTTCCATGGATGGTAATGGGTAGTGATCTTTTAGGGAGACCCTATTCAAGTCTTTAAAGTCAACATACAATCTGGTCTCCCCATTCTTTTTCTTTATAGGTACCAAGTTGGCTACCCATGAGGAGTGCTTGATGGGACAGATGATATTGGATTCGATCAATTTCGTTAATTCTTTTCTCATAATCTCTTCAATTTTTGGGTTGATAGGCCTTTGCTTCTGCCTAACAGGCTTGGCATTAGCATCTAATTATATAGTGTGTTGGGCTAACTTGGGATCAGAACCTTTCAGGTCACTGTAATCCCAAGCCAAGATGTCTGCATATTCTCTATAAAGCTTAATGAAATTATGTCTTTTAGCCTTAGTGCATACATTTCCAAGTTTGAGAAGCTTGTCTTTAAGGATCATAACTCTTTCATAGTTTTCCTCAATGGTTGACATCATTTCCTTGTCTTTCCTCATATGATCTTCCTCATGGAAAAAACCTTCAAGGGTGACCAACCCTTTAGGAAGCTTGTTAGACCTCAGCTGAACAATTTGATCCTCATCTTGATGTTGAAAATTATCTTGGTTCATTGAGGAAAACTCTGCTTCTTGCTATAAGAAATAAGCAATATATTTGTTAATATCAAAAACCTGTCAATAAGATTCATTGTCTAGCACCGATGATCTTACTACCACTTTGACATGTCGCTGCACTTTGGACTTTTTTAATTCGTTTGGGAGGTCAAACTGACCTTCCACAGCTACTAATCTATTAGCATGTTGATTTTGGTTCCTTGACACTACTTGGATGTTAAAGGCCTCAAAGTCTCTAAGAATGTCCCACACTCTATGTTTGTAGGATTTCATTAATGGATTCTTTGTGACATTTTGACCTCTGATCAGATGCACTATCGGCTCACTGTCTCCATACACTTGCAACTATTTGATTCCTCTCTTACTAGACCACTGAAGGCCATGAATAAGGCACTCATACTCAATTGCATTGCAAGAGCAACTAAATTCGAATCTGTAAGAAGATAAGTACTTATCATTGGAGGGGGATATCAACATTGCACCTACACCTACCCCATGTTTTCTCCTTGAGCCATCAAAGAATAATTTCCACAAACCACTAGCATCTTCTTGTGACCTAGTGAGGGATGGCATGGATTCAATCTCCTCATGCAAGTAGTAGACTCCTATGTCTCTTTCTTCAACACCTTCCAAAGGGTCAATTAACTGATTATCACTCAATAACTCATCCAAGAACATATTAGGTATTTCCTCAAGATGAGTGTTTAGTTCTTGACCAACTAGGTGGTCATCTTCATCTAGGATGGTGCAATTGATGTTTGAACTATCAAGCCCATAATGCTCTATGTGAAATTGTTCAATAGGCTCAGCTTTGATGGATACCTTGGTCCCATACCTTGTCCTAAAAGCCATGTAGGACCAATCTGCTGCTAGATAACCCTCAATTTTTGTTGTGAAATCTCTAGATAAACATAGAGAAAATTGAGGAGGCACATCTAGAATCAACACATCTTGAGTCACTAAAACACTAGGACAAGCATGCAAGGTTAAGTTTAGACCTTTAATGATGCCAGTTGGTTTGGTTGAAGATCCATCAATTTGTAGAATTCTCTTAGAATGGTGTTGATACTTCAAACCAAGCTGATCTGCTATGGACTTTGGCATCACTGTAGTACTTGATCTATTGTCTACCATGCAAATATGAACAAAGGATTCACCAATGATCACAAAAATGTAAAAGGGATGAGATTTAACCACCTTGTTTGATTGTCCTTCATGAGGTATTTTGGTTGCATTAGTGAGAACAACATTCTCTTTACTTGGTGGCTTGTCTGAAGCATTGATCTTTGGCAATCCTTCCGAAAGGATATCCACCTGACCAGGCATGGATAGCATGTCCCATATTTGCACACTCACATTGGATTTTTTCATTTGTTTAATAATATTGATGGGCAAACCACCAACTTTTGCTTGTGCTTTGGGAGCCATGACTGTGCTTCAAACTTGTGAGTTTTGGGGTACAAAGGCATTCCATTAATTCTGATTCTTTGGGGCAATTGGAACCTTTGGAGCAGCAGTAGGTTCCTTTGGCTTTGATAGTAAAGGAGTAATGGTAGGAAGCTCTTTGAATGCTTCTTGGTTACCATCCATATTCTTTCTTTTGAACCTTGTATTAGTTGCCACTGGAATATATGTTTGGATAGAACTAGCCTGTTGATTGAGTGCATAGCATTCTTCTTGCTCATAATTAACCATTATATCACCCAACTGGCTTGGTCCTTCATTGTGCCTTCGAACCTGTTAAGGCTCTTCAGGTTTTGTCATCATGGGTACCTCTGCACTCTGAGCTATAAGATCTTGGTTGTATCCATAGCTATCACCTTGATGACATTGCTCATTGAAAGCTTGATTGAACTCAATGTTTGGGACAATGGATTGGTCAAAAGTCTGATTCCAAGGCATGGTACCTTTCACTTCTTGAGCAATGTTGTTTTGAGTACAGACCAAAGTAGTAGAGGTGCTTGCAGCATTTCAATTATAATGATTTTGCCTAGCATAGTTAGGTTGCCCTTGTCCTTGGACTTATCCTTTGTAGGGTGGCCTATTTGATTGATAAGACTGATGTTGAGGCTGATATGCAGCTTGATAAGGTATATTGAACTAGGTTTGTTGCCTCTTCACATTTACTAATTTATTTCCAAATGATTGAAACATACTCTTAAGCTCTTGGAAATTCTTGTTTTCTCGGGAGTCACTATATTGACTAGTTAAAATATTTTCATGCTTTGGTGTAGGTATGACAACAAGTGTTGGCATAGGTGGGATGGAAGCAAGGGAGATGGTTGAATCTTAGGAAGAAAAGACATTAGTAGTCTAGGTGTAAGTTTTTTAGCTTGAACTAGACAATTTTATGCCCTGATTGCCACCTCATAAGCATTTGGTAGTGTGTTCCCTTCCATAGACTGAATCATCACTGCAGTATCACTGTTGAGGGCTTTCAGGTAGTAAAGAAAAGCAAAGTTTGGAGTAGGCCTAACAGATATTAAGATTTTGTCCCATGTCTTTTGAAACCTATTATTGAAATCTTGCATAACCTCATGAGGAACCCTCTTGATTGTGGTTAATTGTTCTACAAGTGACAAATGGTCACTTTTATTTTTAAATCTCTTACACAATGCATCTCCTAATTGATCCCATGATGTAATGGAGTTAGCAATAAGGTTTCTATGCCAATCCAAAGCTTTATCCTTGAAAGAGATGGCCAATAGCCTAATAACCACATTTTTCTCAGTTATGTCATGAATATTGCAGAAGTTAGCTATGTCTCTAAGGTGCTCAAAAAGGGTTGTAGATTAGTCCCCTATGAAACAAGTGACACTTTTAAGAGCTTCTACTGGAATAGGATCATACTGCTGGAGGTCCAAAGGACTTTGGCCATTAATAGCCACAAAAGGAAAAGATCTAGGGGTTACCATGTTAATGAAAGGAGTTAACAAAGATATGCTTTAAAAAGTGGATCTTGAAATTGATTTAGGAGGGAAGTTTCCTCTATATGGATGTGTATTGGAAAATCTTAACCTTTTTACTGACTTCAAAGGAAATTCAACAAATTTAAAAGGAATACCCCTAGAAGTTGATCTTGTAGTCACCTTTGGCATGAAAAATAGATATTGCTCTGCACCAAAATATTGAGTGTTGCTCAAAATCGCCAGATATTGTTGCATGAAAGCTATAACTATTGCGAGTTGATCAAACTAGCATCAAACTTGTGCAATCTTCTTTGAAAGTGGGTCCCACCAGGCATGCCAAAAACTGTTGTAACATTAGTTTTCACCTTTAGGCAGGGTTCTTCAAGCTCTCCCCAACTAAGCTACATAACGGGAATAACCTCAAGTTGTGGGTATCCTATTGGGAGGTTGAACCTCTGGAGAAGGTCGGCTTCTACTTAATGAATCACCTAAACTAGAACTTATGCTTGGAAAAAGGTTAGAAAAGGGTTACTAAGGAGGCTAAAAGGTGATGCACCAAAATTAAATGAGACACTCACATAAGCTTGAAACCAACACTAGATCAGCATAAGACAATGTTTGCTCACACAATCTCATAAACTAGCTAATTGTATAATTATTTCATGAACTAAGCTCACCAAGTAATCAAGGAAGCAAGGAGGAATTCTAAAACTCACACCAAACATCCATTAATGGTAGAAAGAACATAAGTTCAGACCTGCAAATAGCTTGAAAACACCTTAAAAGAGGTAAGAAAGAAGGACAATGGTCATGGAAGAATCTCCTTCACAAGGCCATCATGCACAAGCTTACTAAACACTAGTCAAATGCAAGAGATAGGTAAAAAATTATCTTATTGCTTTGAAAGGTAGTTCTTACAAATTTTGACAAGGTTTAACTTGTCAAATAAGGATCTCTTGCTCTTCATTCCAAAAATCAGAGAATTTATCTAAAATCCAAGAGAGAGTTACAATGAGGGAAAAAATAAGAGATATAGAAGAAAAGGGAAGAGAGAAGAGGAGCACATCATCAGAATCAATAAATAAGCTACCACCACCCTTCATTGAATTCTCAACCATATTTTAATCAAATCAGGACTAGTCCTCCCTCGACAAATCAACCCCTCAATTATTCCAATAGCCTCTGAACCTTCTCATTCGCTAAAAAATACATTAGAAGATAAGAATGTGTTTAGGATGATGAGTCATGATTCCTTTAGGAAGAAAAATCTTTAAAACCATATGAAAATGCATTGAATGTTCCAACTGCATTTTCCAATCCCCAAATATGTCCCTTGGAACTCTACGCCACCAAACATTTGGTCTTCTTTATAAGGAAAAAATTTTCATATTCATGGATCTAATAGATCCATGACTATATCTACTTTTAGCAACTATATGTACCTATTTGTCAAGGGTGTAACTATGTCAAAAGATGAAACACTTCTCCATATCTCATTTATATCTTCCCCTAATCCACAACGTGAACTTGGGTCTACTATAGACAAAAACCAATCCCATTTATTAGTTTTCATATAGTAATGACCTCAATGAATATCCAACATACCACATAGCTTGACTCTCGATCTCTATTAGGTCCAAATAGACCTATTCTACACCTGAGCATCACAAGAACCAAGAGCTCATTGTACACATAGATCCCCTTCAAAAGACAATTGACACAGTTATGGAAATGCATTGTGACTTCAAAAAACAAGTCCTACAAGTTCTAAATCTTCAAATTAGAGGTTGAAATTAAGCTCTAATGGTGGCCTTCAAACTTGATAGATATGCTCTGGCTTGTCCTGAATCATGTATCTGGGTCTTGATTCTATGCATTTACCTATCTTGGTTGATGAAATCCTTAGATCTGATGTGTCTGCCTATATGACATTCCTTGCCATGATTTTTATCATATTTAAAGATATGATCGTCGCAAATGCGGACATGTGTCCTTACTTTGTGCCTTCTGGAACTTGATCAACTCTGCTCCATTGATTTCCTCATAAGTCTCCTAGCTTTGACCTTCATCCTTGTCATTGATCTATAATCTGCATTTTATATTATGCCACTTGGTAACCCTGCATTTATCCTTAGTATCCTATTGTCAGTTTCATCTGGTTAATGCGCTTGTGCCAGGTGGTGGCGTTACATGCAATCTAGCTCATTAACCTTTTGACCTCATGCGCACCATCGATCTGCTTTACACATTTGAATGCATGCCATTGATCTTCCTTTTATTTGATTGAACGTGCATCATTGATCTGGTAATTCATTGTGATCATGACACTTTTCATCGATGCATTCAATATCAGGATCTATTGACCTTTGGCCTTAAGCTCGTTATTGATCTTTAACTGTATAATTAAACATGTACCATAGATTTGTTTGGGCCTACCAACTTGAGCTATCACCCATGTGTTGTTGATCGTCAACTCGATCAAGTGATATTTTGAAACTTGTCATCCTTGCATTTATCCTCAAGATCCTTTAAAATTTTTGAATTCAAATGGCTATTTTCCATGGTTTTAACTTGACATACGTGCGCACGTCCCACTCTGCTAGTTCAACTTTGAAGTCTTATATCTTGAGATAGACAACTCATCAAGATACCAAATTTATAGGGAACATTCCAGGCATGAAAAGCATCATCTACATGTGATCCTTTGGATTCGAGAGGCCTCCTAAAGACATTTATAAAATGCAAAACCAAACTAACATGTTCCTTCTCTCATTACATGCTTAAGACGGTCTGGCTCCCTTAGGCTTGTGTTAATCATCTTTGGACCCATTAAGGCTTTGATAACCTTTGAGACTTTGAGCCAACCTGCTTCATGCCTTTGAAAGCCATGAATACCATGGGAACCTGTTGAATCCTTTCTCTTGAAATTCTAGACCTGCTTCCAAATGTGCTTCCTAAAAAATCATGAAATTCACCTTAAGGTTTGCTTAAAGTGTTTCAAAAGCTTGTAAGTGATCTGATAATCTTCTCTTCTCATTTGATCATCCACTCAACAGGAACTCTACTTATCTTTTGACTCCACACCAAGACTTCTAGAACAATGATCCATCTAGGCAAAGTTTTGTATGTAGGCCAAATTTGGCCAACAATCACATTTTGTTTTCTCTTTTGCACACACTTCCAAATTACTTTACACTAAAAATCATTAAACATTTATTTTCCCAAGGCCTACCTACTTAGATTTCATCACCAAAGAGAAAACCAACTTAGTTTTCTAACCAAGTATAAACAGGTGGTTGATGGTATATATTAGCAAAACATTGGACACCCTTATCATTCAGGGATTGTGAAGTGATAGGGTAGGCTCCAATACCAAGCTAGTACCATCACCAATAGAGATCCCTTTCAACATAAACTTCATGAAACCATACTTAGATTTATTTTTAGTTTCTTATTACAACCAAATTTCCATCATAAAATTCAATTATTATTATAACTTAATAACACTTAGGAATGACCAATTAGTTAGTATTTACTTTCAAGTTGTTTGCTCTTTGATCATTGTATTTTGTATTGCAAAACTTTCATTAACTAGCATTGGTGCAAGGTTTATGTTGTGTGATCCAATTGGATCAATCACATTGATCCAATTGCTTGTGTGTTTAACTTTATTTACCTAGATTTTATCTTGTAAAATCTTTCTCTATTTTCATATCATTGTTGTCCCTATCAACACAGTCTCTTATAGACTATTTATATTATTTCCCTTCAGTACATAGTCGCTCTGTTCGACTTTGTATCCTTGTTATCCTAATCAGTCTCTCATTTTCAAGTACATAGTTGACCAATCCGATTGTGTATCTTTATCATCTATTCAATTTCTTCATCTGCAGTGCACAATCGACCCATACAACTATGTATCCCTTCAGCCTATTTTAGTATTATCCTTCATAGCACACAATCGACCAACACGATTGTGTTCTTTTGCTTCTTTTTTTGTGAGCCTTACACATATACTATGTTGACGTAGATGACTCTATACGCATTGGCCGATATGGTTTTGTGTGTCGCCTACTCTATCTCTATTTTTCCTTCTTGCTTCCTAATCTCTGATTCTTTCTTCAAGCCTCATGAAATCCCCTATCAAAATATTTTTAGACAACCTGAATCCATGTAGACGCTATATGAGATGTCCTTTTTTCTACCTTCACTTCCCAAGAGGATCCTCATTTTTGGAGCACTTCTCCTCCCTCATCTTTCTATTGCAGCATGGTTCAAATCACTCTAATAGATGAGATTGGTGGTTCATATTCTTTTCATACTTATCAAGACAATTCTCATCTTCAAGCATCTCACCATAATGTGGAGGTGATTGATACAAGCTTATCCAATAACCCCACAAGAAATCCGCCACCTAGTAACTCTCCCCCTAATACCAATTCAAGGAATCCTCCTACAAACACTGACCCACTAATTGATACAACTCAAATTCTTGCACAAGTAGTGCAACAAATGAACATCATGCAAACATCTAACACCTCCAAAATGATGCAAATACAACATC
Organism: Torreya grandis; assembly: GCA_037957365.1. NCBI lineage: Eukaryota > Viridiplantae > Streptophyta > Pinopsida > Cupressales > Taxaceae > Torreya > Torreya grandis. The sequence continues at coordinate 149,654 of JARHVA010000808.1, forward strand.
ATTTGATCAATATGGCTAATCAACCTCTCCTTCTTCCTCAATATAATCAAACTTTTATCCCTCCACCTCTTAGATATGCCCTGGGAAATATCATTCCCTAACCTATCATACATAATAAGATACTTCAACACAGTCAAAATGAGCCTTTAGCCTCTTTCATTGTTTCTATTTATATTGGTAATATATATCCAACTATTAAATATAATGAGACTAAAGACCCTGCATCTTTTCTTAAGATGTTTGGTAATCTTTATAAAGAGTGGATCCAAACTAATACCTTCATCCCACTAAATTTTTAGTTAAAATTTTCATGGGTAATGTATTCGAATGGTATAACCAACTTCCCCAACATTCTATATGGTAACTAAAAGATTTAGTTAATCCTTTAGTTAAATAATTCCAACATAATGATCTTCTCAAAAATTACCTTAGTCATTTCATCAATGCTAAACAATCTCGTATTGAATCAGCTCATGATTTTATCAAACAATGGAAATCTTTGGCTCGCAAGGCCGATCACAACATGACTGCTGAGAATTTGTGTAAACTCTTTATAACAACATTAACACCTTCACTCCAATACAAGCTTCAAACTTTCTCTTCCCAAACTTTAAATGATGTTCTTGACCAAGCTAAGTGTCAAGACTTCCTAATGAAATAGGTTGAACCTAACACTAAAATCATCAAGGGATCTTTTCAACTTGCACCAATGTGATAACTGGCAATCCTCCTCAACCCAAACTAAGAGTAGTCAAAGTGAAATATCTCCATCCTTCTTATACACCACTAATCGTACAATAAATGAAACAACTTTTAGCACCTTCTAAACCATTCACGTATCTTAATAATCCCCCTAAATGGTATAACCCTAATCAATTTTGTTGATTTCATGCTGATATTGGTCATTCCCACGAAATATGTCGAGGGCTTACAAAATATGTCATTTATTTTATGCTCAATGATTCATTCAATCATGATGCCATGATTAAAATAACTCATCAAGATTATGTTAATGCTTCTCAAAAGAAACTAGCTTTCAAAGCTTGTTCCTTTAACAATCCAAAATCTTTCTCTACATCTAACCCTCCACAAGCAAACAACGATATTTGTGGAATTAACGTCAATTATGATCAATACTATACCAATTCCCAATATGTAACTACAGCTAAGGTAAATTATCGATGCAAACCAGCCCATAAAGACCCTGTCACCAAACCAAAGAAATGATCGTTAAAAGAGCAACATGTCGAAGATTCTACTACTACTAACTTACCTTTGGAAACTAATGAGGGAACCACCTCCTCACTTTGAACCTCCAACCACTTCTCTTCCTCCTAAACATATTTTACCCTCCAATTCTCATGTCATTTTTTCATCTTCCAAAACTCATTGGAATTTATTAAAAAAACTCAACTCTATGCCTTGTAAAATTACTCTCATAGAGTTAGTTTGCACCTCTCCCTATCATCATAAATTTATAATGCAACAACTTCAAGAAATTGAAGAACCACCTTCTCAGAAGCCCTAACCAACAAAAGTTCATACCATTGAATCTATTTGTCCTTATTCCAAACCTTCCATAGAATTCCTTGAAGAAGACATGATCAATGATGAAATTATCTTATGAGTCAGTGATCCACCCCTCTTTATCAAAATAGCCATTAATACCACCCTCATTTACAAAGTATTATTGGACAAAGGGTCAAGAATTAATATGACATCTCTTTGGCTTATTCAACAACTCAGATTTAATAAATATCATCTCAAGCAAACTCACTTAACATGTCATGGATTTGACAAGACCAATTAAAAACCACTTGGTTGTATTTGGCTCCCTCTAACCATCAGACCCAAAACCATACGCACTAAGCTTATAGTCCTCGATTTACCATTATCTTATAATATACTCCTAGGAAGCCCATGGACTCATCGCATGAGGGCTATTGTCTCTTCTAGAAGCCAATGTATCAAGTTTATTCATAATGGTAAATGGTATAAACATGAGGCCGATCCTAACCCCTAGAGTATTCAGCTTCCTAATCCTAAATCTCAATATCATATTTCCACTATTCCAAAAATTAATCCCTAATTCATAAACATTAATCCCAATTTACATGTCACTTTTAGTGATTCTGATGATGATGAGCCCAATGATTTGCAAAACACATCCAATACTACCAAGCTACCTCCTTCCTTATTACCTCTTGATTGTACCATCCCTGTTATCGATAAGATCACCAATTTTCCTCCATATAATGCACATGAAGTATCCTATACAAAAGATGAATTCACATGTAATGAGCATGGAGTGCCTAAACTCTTTCAAGACTCTTTAATTATGTCACTAGGTAAATTTAGCAATCCAGGTGTCTTAAGTTCAGAAGTTCCTTCTGAGCCACAAGCATGTACTATTTATCCAACTTATGATGATAACTACATTATGGCCCAAGCTCAATCAAGAGATTTGGATGTTCAACATTATTAGAAAACTTTAGCCCAAATAAATGTTTTAAATCACGATGTTCATACCATTTCTACAAATTTTGAGTTGGAATCTGAAGGTCATGTACCTCTAATTAATTATCTACTTCTCGATACTCCTTGGATGGTTGAACAAATCTTACCTCTCACATATTCAAAACTTCCAGAACCTTATATACCTCTTATCACACCGGTTATTCTACCCAATCCTCTTCCTGTCAATGATTCCAAAGATAAACTAATTGAATCCAATCAACCTTCCTCTATAGTTCCACCTACTCCCGAGATCACTCTTGATGCCAAGGCCACAAATGTACACCAAATACATTTTGAATACGATCACCATGGTAACAAAATTATTGAACTTGAAGTAGATCTGGAATATTATGGACCTCTACCCACGTTACCTAGACATGAAGCTATCATTGAATTGTTCCATGCCCGAGAACCTCAACTTCCTCAGCAACATCACAAACTTGAGAATTTCAAGCACAAGGCCCCTCGTTTTGACAACTTCATTGCTAGCATTGATCCTAAAACCAATCCCATTTCCTCTCTTCCCTGTGCCCTATATCATTTTCAAGACAAAAATGCTATGCTTATCGAGGAAACTACAAGAATCAAATATGGCACACCCTCATGTGATCGAACTATAACAGTTTTTAGAGAACTCACACCAATCGAACATGATAACTTTAGCTTGTTCTTCGATAAATACTTTTTCTTGATCATATGAGAACATGCATGGCATCAATCCTAATACAATGGTGCACAATATCATCACATATACCGATGCCAAATCCATTCGGCAAAAAGAGCAAAAATTTATCCTTGAAGTTTACACCTTATGCCATAAAGAAATTATTAAACTATTAGATGCAAAATTTATCAAACCTGTGGACTATTCTAAATGGGTCTCCCACATTGTCCTCTTTCACAAAAAAGTCACCATGGTCATTCGTATTTACATTGACTTCCGTAACCTCAATCTCGTTTGTCCTTAGGACAACTTTCCATTACCTTCGATAGATGCCATCATCAATTCCATTAGTGGATACGAATGTTGTCCTTCATGGATGGTTTTTTGAGCTACAATAAAATTCATATCACCCTTAAAGACCAACACAATACAAATGTCACCACAGAATGGGGCACCTATTGCTATGTTAAAATGCCCTTCAGCCTTAAAAACATCGGAGCTACCTATCAACAGGCTATGACCCACTTTTTTCATGGCCTTAACTATAAGATTGTGGAAACATATGTGGATGATCTCATTGCCAAATCCAAAAGTCATAAAACTCATCTTTTTGATCTTGCCATCATCTTTGATCGACACATCAATTATAAAGTTAGACTCAACCCCTACAAATGTGTTTTTGGCGTTACATCTGGTAAATTGCTAGGGTTTTTATTCTTTCTTTGTGTTATTGATTATGATCCCACTAAGTTCAATGCTATAGTCAACATGCCTATTCCTCATTCTATTCCAAATATTCGTACTTACCTTGACAAGCTTTGGGCAATCTGACAATTTATCCCTAAAATGGCTTATCAAATTTATTCTATTAATTCCCTTTTTTTAAAAGGTAATGCCTTAGAATGGACCGATCCTTGTCAAAAGGCATTTGATAACATGAAATAATTATTGCTCCATCCGCCCACCCTTCGTCTACATTCTACTGATCATCCTTTAATTTTGTACACTTCTACACCAGTCTTAGTTGGGGCAATGCTTTTCCAATAAGATGACATTGGAAGAGAGTATGTTATATACTATACTAGTCGAGGCATCATCAATTATGAAAAATATTATACCAAAGTAGAATGTGATTGTCTCGCTATCTATTTTGCAACTAAAAAACTTTGTCACTACATGCTTTATCAAACAACTTATGTCACTTTTTCTCTAAAGCCTTTTTACCTGGAGATAGAATTGGAAAGTGGATGGTTATTTTAATGAGATTTGAATTCTGCATTATTACATAAAAAAGTTGTCAAAGGACAAGTCATTACCATCCAACTTGTAGTGGCACCCATACCCACTACCAATCATCTTCAAAATAGTCTCTTCAACGATAACATTCTCTATATTGAAGGTCTCAATCAGACTATCTATCTTAAAGATTACTTTCACAACTTCACTGTTGATTTAAAAGCAAGTAATCAAGAAGATTCATATGTCATTACCGATACTACTAAATATAAAGTAGTTATTGAATAACTTCCCGAAATCAACATCAATTTGCATGAAGACACCTGGACTCTACATTTTGATAGTGTTAAATGTCTCCAAGGAGTTGGGGTAGGTTGTATTCTCACTAGTCCTCATGGTAAAATTATCCCTTTGGCATTCTGGCTTACTTTTGATGTCACTAATAACATGGCAAAATATGAAGCATTAATCTTAGGCATAAAAGTAGCACTTGACTTAGACATTGCATATATGCACGCTTTGGGTGACTCCCAACTCTTTTGTCATCAGGTTAATGGTGATTATCAATTTAAAAGTGAAAATCTTATCACTTATCATCAAATGGCCACTACTCTCACCAAAGCATTCACTTCTTTTACCATCAAGCCCATTCCAAGAGATCAAAACTCTATTGTTGATTATCCTATTTCTTCAGCATCCTTATTTCATCTGCATCAAGTTCTCAATGATTCTCAATTTCTTATTCAAATAAGAAAATCCCCATTTTTTATCCAACCACAATATTCACTTATCTGTCTTAACAATGTTATAACCATTTGAAAAATCATGTGGTATAAAGACATTAGCCAATTCTTTGAGCATCAAACTTATCCTTTGGATACAAATTCTCGTAAAAAGAATCAAATTCGCAAACAAGCTTTCAAATATGTCTTTCATTATAACACCCTTTATTATTGTAATGTTGAAGGTACCCTACTCCACTGTGTAATGAAAAAAGAGGTCCCTCCTCTCCCTGAACAAGCACATGGGGACATTTGAAGTTGTCACTGTAGCGGACATACTATAGCATGTAAATGCTTACATATGGGATACTTTTAGCCTACTCTCAAAAAGCATGCTATCGAGTTCGCTAAAAAGTGTAGTCCTTGCCAATTCCATGACGATATAGCCTTTATGGGATGATATTCATAATTCATTTGGTGACCCAAGATTTATGTGGTTAAGGAAAGTTCTTCAGATTCCTTAATGTTGATAGTCCTCTTGTTTTGACAAACCTAATTTAAGCATCTTGACTTCGATAAAGAGTTTCTCTACCTTGTTTTTCCTTCATTTTTCTCCCTCCACCCATTTCATTTCCCCCTTTAACAGGCAAGTTTGATTCTAAATCTATTTTATTGCTTCTATATTCCCTCTTTTTCACTTCTCAACAAAATGCTAGCACTACTTTGTTTTGTTTTTATCTATCCTTAGAATAAAATAGTATGCTTGAGTGACTATTGATTACTTTCTATACACCATTGCTTTACATTTTTAGAATTGTCTTGATTTATTTGAAAGTTTTTTCATTGTTGTACTTTTTTTTTGGAGAACTGTGTTCATTTTTATTTTTCATGTACTTTATCCATTGTTTAATGAGATTGGCTTGTTACTTCTCACTCACCAATGTTGTTTCCCCTTTTATGCACTTTTTCCATTGATGATTGATTAAGGATTGTTACTACGCACTCATCAATGTTATTTTACCATTGTTTTCCCATCTTTGTTTAAGTAAAGCTTGTCACTACTTTTACATTGATGTTTGATTACCATTTTTACTTGTATCATTAATTTGACTTGATTTGTTTACATTTCTTACTTATGGTATACTTGTGTGATTTTTTTGATCGTTTAGTAGCCTTGGCTTTTTAATTACCCGATTTACTCTAAATTTTTGACGTGGTCATTTGGTCCTAACTTAGCATTTGTCACCCCAACTTACCCAATTTTCTAGTATGTCATGACTACACCATGTCAATTATTTTGGCTTTCCTGGATTTATTTTTTTTTGCTCTTTAGTTTTGTATCCTTGGGTTTTTCAAAAGCAATCTCTGCACCCTCCACAATCAAAACTAGAAACACAACAGATAACCATTCAGCAATAAATGTAATTCAAGGTATACATCCATGACTTTTATTTTCAATTATTTCCCTTCAGTCTTTTCCTTTCAATTATTTTATGATTTAAAATACTACAATTTATTTAGCTTTAATGTTGTGTGTTGCTATGTTCTTTTCTTGAAACGACATCCCCCGTTACACCTGAGTGACACATGATGAGGTTCAAGTGAGGCATATATATACACATAATATTTTCAAACTTTGTTAATTACTGATGCTTTCTCTCTTGCAGGAACCTTCTCAATATCTCTAAGTGCACACATTAAAGGGTGCACCAGAAAAGGAGTGGACAGACCATTAGTGTTTCACATGATTGTTATCCCCTATACTACCACTAGTTATCTACACAATCTTCTCATATGTACTTCCCTAAGCTTTGCCTCCCCACTTGCACACTCCTCCAAGAAATTCACTACCCTACTTAGCCTCTTCTTAAGCCTAAAACCCTTTTGGATAATTTACATTGCATTGCCTGCTTAGGCCGACCCTGTATTCGAATTGTTAAAAACGTGTTACAGGTCTAGGTCAGCTCTGGCTGACGTAGACCAGGTCCTAATTTATTTTTATCAATTAATGATGCAGAGTCGATTGGGCCAACCCTGTTGACTAAACTTTCAAAAAGGTTTAGGTTTAGATTCAGCTATACATACACATTCATTTCACCATTTCTTAGAGAGAAACAAGAGTTAATTATTCATTTGTATTTTTTTACAATTTGATCTTCCACATTCTACTTGAGGAGTTATTGTTTAGGGTTTATACTTGGAGAAAAATCTTGTCTTATGTAAAAGTCTTGGATACTTAGGCCTATCTTAATGATCCTTACAAACCACAACAACATCTTGCAAAGCACATTTGGCCAAGGGAGAGATTGGGTCTCGATAGGTTCGTTTAAGGTATCTCGAACTTTACTCCTCTATTTTAGTAAATAAAAGTAGCATAAGTAATGGCTTTTAAATATATTGTTATCTCCATGCATTAGGGTTTTATCTATACATCGATTAATTAGGATTATCCAATACATGTTTAATTTTTATGTTTCTTACTCCCATTTTGTGCCACAAGCTTTGGTGAGCACTAAACTAGATTTTACCTTGTCATTTACTTAGTGAATATAAAAACATAAGACCTAGCTAGGGTTATTGCAGAGTATTGTTTGATTAAAGGCTTTGGAACTCTCTCTAGTGATGTTATTGTGGTAAGATATCTCTTAGTTAAGTTTAGGGATCCGTCTTGGTCATGACCCCAAATATCTAATGTATCAACAATCGAAAGTGTAAAATTTATCTTCTCCAAGATAAGATTGATTAATACGTCAGTTGCATTTTCTTTTGCATATATGATCTAGTTATGATCTTTTGAAGAACATTATCAATGTGCATTCAAAGTAGAGAATAAGTTGTCACACAAAAAATAAGGCATAGCGCAAAGAAAAGGAAATTTTTCATGCATGCGAGGATAAGGAGGTGGAAGTAGTAAATGATCCTCTACACAAGAAGGAGAAGCTAGTACTTCTTAGCACAAGGATATGAGTGTTCAAAGAGGCAAAGGAAATCCTACTAGAGGTAGAGGATCATATGGATGAGGTATAGGTTTCACATGTGGTGAAAAAGGACATAGAGCTTTCAAATGTCCACATCCACACAAAGAAGAAGGATAACTAATGCAAATGTGCATACTATGCAAGTAGATGAAAAAACTATTGCATTTATTTATAAATAGAAGAACCAAAAATGGGAGAAGCTCTCATGATAAAGAGGGTGTTGTTGAAACCAAAAAAAGAAGATAATAGTCCTACATAGAGAGAATTTATTCAGAACCATTTATATATCTATAAGTGTTGCAAGTTAATTTTTGATACTGGTAGTATAGATAATCTTGTTTTTTAGGAGACTTGAAAAGCTTCATTTGAAGAGAATTATGCATACAATGCCTATAAGGTATCTTGGTTGTTGAAGAGACAATAAATTCTAGTTAATGAGAAATATCTAGTAAGTTTCTAGATTACCACATATAAGGATGAAGTCATGTGTGAAAAAATGCCCACGAATGTTTGTCATGTCTTATTTTGAATTCCTTGGCAATTTGACAGGAAGGCACAACATGATGGTGACACAAATACCTATACATAAGTTAAATATGGAGTAAAATAGACTATAAGTTCTATGAAAAATAAAAGTGAAGAAGTGTAAAATGGTAGAGGTTTTGTCAATTTAGGGAAAGGATCCCTAAAAGAGGTGAGGAAGAGCACATGTTATGTTTTAGGCTTGAAATGTGCAATGGTTGCACACATAGGCACAATATAATAACTTATGTGTAAAGTGAAGGAGTTGAGCAAGTTTGCAGAGATTGTTTTTGATGATCTACCAAATGGGTTTCCTCGCATACAAAGTGAAATTCATCAAATAGATTTGATTTCAAGTTCAAGTTTACCAAACAAAGCAACATATAAGTTGATACTTAATGAGAATGCATATGTGTAGAGACAAGTTCAATATTTATTAAATAAGGATTGTTAAGAGAAAACTTGAGTGCATGCACTATTCTAGCAATGTTAAGCACCTAAGAAAAGTGGTGAATGGAGAATGAGCATTGATATCAAAGCCATCAACAAGATTACAATTAAGTTTAGATTCCCATTGTCGTATATGGATGATTTTATGGATTGCTTAAGTGAAATGAAATACATCATAAATATTGACCTGAAAAGTGGATAACACTATATTCTCATAAGGGAAGGTGATGTGTGCAACACTGCATTTCTAACACAGGAAGGATTATATGAATGGTTAGTCATGCAATTTGGATTAAGCAATACATCAAGCAGGTTCATGAGACTCATGAATGAAGTTTTGAAACCATTCTCTATTAATTATTTCATAGTATATCTTCATGATATTGATCTTCAGTAGACAAAGGGAAATCACTTGTGCATTTGAGATAAGTGTTGTAGTGGTTGTGAGAAGAAAATTTTCTAGTAATTTTGAAGAGAAGTAGCTTCATGAAGGAGGAGTTAGTTTACTTGGGTTTTTAATATGTTGAGAAGGATTAACTATGGATCCAAAAAATATGCAAGATATACTTGAATGGTCATCAAGAATCATATTTGAAGCATGATGCTTTCATTTACTTGCAAGTTTTTACATGAAGTTCATTAGTAAATTTAGTAGAATATGTGCAGTGATCACTAATATGATGCACAAGGATAGAAAAGAATTTGTTTGAAGCACAAAATCATAATATAGTTTTTAACAATTGAAGGCTAAGATACATGAGCAACAAGATTTGGCATTACAAAATTCCAGTAAGGGATTTCCAGTAGATTTGGATGTGATTAGCATAACAATAAGAGTAGTTATGAGTAAAGAAGGTAGACTTATAGTTTACCTCAGTAAGAAACTAAATTATGCAAAGAAGATAGATTCAATGTATGATCCTGGTGTTTATGGCATAGTGCAAGCACTCAAGAAGTGGAGCCAACATTTATTGCCTAAGAAATTTGTGTTGTATAAAGACCATCAAATATTGTAATTCATTAATAGTGAGGTAAAATTGAACCAAATACATATGAAGTGGGTTGACTTCCTACAAAGTTATTCTTTTTTTAACACAGAAATGGTAAGTCAAACAGAGTTGTAAATGCATTGAGTCACACAATTATCTTGTTAAGCAATATGTGAATGGAAGTCATAAGAATTGTTTCTATGAAAGAGATGTATGAAGACGAATAAAAATTCAAATCTGCATGGAAAGCATGCATAGAACTAATGAGTGGAGACATAACACCATGGTTGGATTATTTCATGTCAGAAGGATTTTTGTTCTGAGAAGTGCAGTTCTATATACCTAGAGGTTGAATGCAAAAAAAAAAAATTAAGAGAAGCATGATGGAGGTTTAGGAGGTCATTTTGGCTATGAAAAAACCTATGTACAGTTTCCTAAGAATTACTAATGGCTAAAGATGATTGTATATGTGCACAAGTATGTGCAAGAATGTAGATTTTTCTAGTTGGCAAAAGGGAGAAATCATAACGCGGGGTTGTATCAACCATTGGTGATTCCATAGAGACCATGGCCTTAGGATATTGGCGTAAAGTTTGTTTTAGGATTTCATAGAACAAAAAGAGGACATGATTCCATATTTATTATTTTGGATATATATTTGAAGCTAGAAAATATTGTTGCTTGTAAAATTACTAGTGATGTAACACACATTGCTAAAACAAAATTCAAAGAAGTTGTGAGGCTACATGGATCACTGCATAGCATAGTATCATATAGAGATGTGAAGTTTGTTGGACATTTTTGGAGGACATTGTGTAAAATGTTTAACACAAAGTTATTGTTTAGTTTAATGTAACATCCTCAGATGGATGGACAAATAGAGGTAGTAAACAAATGTCCTGGTAACCTATTAAGATGTTTGATTGAAGGAAATCTATAAAAGTGGGATTTAATTTTGGTACAAGTAGAGTTTGCTTATAACAATTTAATTAATGAGTATAAGAAAGACATCATTTCAGATTGTTGATGAGTCAATTCTAAGAGGTGTTTCAAAATCACGCAAGATCAAAGGTGAACAAAAAAGGAGTTATGAAACAGAGAATTTCACTGAGTATATGTGCTACTTACATCAACAAGTGTAAGAAAAGTTGGAAAGGAGCATTGTACAGTATAAATAGCATGCAAACGTGAAAAGAAGAGAAGTGGAATATCAGGTGGGAGACATGGTCTTAGCACTCTTAAGAAATGAGATATTTCTAAAAGGAACTTATGACAAGTTGAGGTTTAAAAATATTTGGTCGTGTAAAATGTTGTGAATGTTTGTGAAAAATGCATATAAGATAGAGTTATCAAAAGAGATAGACATATCACCTATTTTCAATGTGGCATATTGGTATCCTTATCATGAAAGATGGAATAGGGAGGAAATCACAAGTACATATTTTGAAGACATTGATTAGAGAGCATAGATGCTTGAGAAAGTGTGCACAAAAGCAGAAATGGTGATTGATTCTAGAGTTAGCAAGAGAACATGTGATAGAGTATAAATAATATTTTTTTAAATGGAAGGGTTGATAAATCAAAGATGCAATATGGATAAGCACTTCATAAGATACAAAAGTGGGAATACCAATAGCAGAGCTTTTAGAAGGTGCATGAGTAGGAGCTCATATTTATTTTGTTACCTGAGGTGTATGACGCAGGAACATCTGAGTTCATTTGTAATCATACATCAAATAAAAACACTTGGTATATGCTTAAGTCAAAAATAAGAACTTTACAATTTTGTGCAAGTATTGATTTGTGTACAAGTTTCTTTGTATTGTTTTGTGTTTCCTTTGCATGTGCACCAGTCATTTGTAATGTTTTGTGTAACCTTTGTGCATGCACATTTTTTGTTTGGTCTGTTGAGAAACTTTGATGGTGCGCACTTTATCAATTCCATTTTGTAGTTTCTAGTGAAGCTTTGTGCAATTAATTTTTGAATATCCACATGGAGATTTAAGTTTGAGTCTTGTGAGTTATTGTCTACAAGCTTATAATGTCTTGTGCAGGATGTTGGTGCACAGCAATGCAAATATCAAGATCACTACAACAGTCTTATGAGGTTACGATCTACGTATAAATTTTCTTATGTTTAGCTTGTTTTGGGGTGCAAATGTTATAGTGATGTTTTATGGTTAAAGAGTTATTGCAGTTCCTAGCCATTTTTTATTTAATCCCTTGGATCATGGAAGGTTATTGTAGATTCATTTAATGTCACCTTGTGATGTGCTTCATCATGATGCTTTATGATGTGATGAGTTGGAATTTTAATGAATGTTTATTTTTTGTGAGACACATTGATGTGATACAAATATTTACTGATAACAGTGGGGTTGGTGAGCATTATTGTAAGTAGGTGGGTCTCGTGCATATATTAAACATGCCCTATGCTTAAGTCAATATTCAAAGAAAATAACTATACTTGCAAAGACTATGCATTAACGAGTAGAGATATAAGGATCTAATATTGTATTGCATCTCATTCGAGATCACTATGTTTTTGTCATTATGTGCAAATTGTATTTCAGCTAATGAAATCTAATAAAATAATTGTGTTTATTTGTTGTTGCATTTTATTGCATTATTTTCATTGTGTAGTTCTAAAGGCTTTGTGTTCTAAGGTATCTCCTCATTGAGACCCATAACCTTGATTGCATCAATGTGGCTTGAAAATTATGAAGAATAGAAGACTAGACATGAGAGCTGAAGGATTGACTGGAGACAATGGAATCCATGCAAACGACCCCACCTAAGCTATAGAAACAATTTCCAAACCAACCTAATCTTGAATGGATGAGTTCACATTTATATAATTTTCATGATATCAATCCAAGGACAATCACACAAGAAGCATTAGACATAGTATGAGGATGTGAAATTTCAATAAGTTGTAAAAATGGGTTTTATATAAATGCATGACATTTTTTTAAAACCTCACAATACTATTTTTAAATGATATGACATAATGAAGGTAAGTAATCATTTTGTAATGGGGTCAAATGGTAAATATTTTTGTGTGAAAAAATATTGACAATAAAAGTGTCAATTGTTGTTACAGAGTTGTAATTCCTTCTAAATAAACCAATCAAGCAAGTTCAAATTACAATAATTTAATCCAAGGTTAATTATAATATGTTAGTAAAATAGAAGAATTAATAAAATTTGATTGTATAAGTTTTGAAGTTGTCATATTTAAGGATACATGGTACCCTTCTATTAATAAGAGATTTTTCAAAATGGATATGGAAAATGGAATTTGTTCATTTGACTTTATAAGAGTATTACTTGAGGGGAAAGAGCCATATGTGGTTCCTCAACATTGTTATTAGATATTAACTTGTGAAATTTTTCATATGTATATCTTCTTTTCCATGTAAATTTTTTTATATGTATGTCTCTATTAGGTATTAACTTATATTGTAACTAATTTTATGTAGATCTTCTTCTTTCTTATAATAAAGAAGAAAGGTAATTGGTATTTCATATTGCATTTTGAGCCAAGGATGATACATATTGTTGATGACAACAATATTTTAACACGAGCATCTTAGGTAATGAGTAATGTTATTACATAAAATTATCAATATGGCTCCAATGATGAAGATGACCCTACATAAAATAATCAAGTTCACAAAATGATCAAATTATTGAGGTTGGAGATCACAATTATCAACTTGGTGACGCTGATTTTGAAGGTGATGAAGTTCACAAAAGTGAAGTTGATAAAGTTAACGAAAGTGAAGGTGGTGAAGTTGGCAAAGCTACAGATAACGATGAGAATGATGAAATGAATATTACAATAGAAATATATTACGTTAATGATTGGGATATGCCAATAGCTATATATATAAATAGGTAGATGAAGGGGAGATTAGTATTGAGTGCAAACCGAGTCATATAGCCAATGAAGAGATGGAGGAAATGCAAAAAGATCAAAATGAATAATTTAAAGATTCAATATAACAACGTATTTTATAAAGAATGTCTCACAATCAAATGTTGTAAAATCACAAGTGATTATTTTTAATGGGTATCTTTATTTTCAAAAATATATATATAACATTTTATTTATTACACAAAAAAATATAATATTTAATTATAACTAAAATATTTTAAATATATATTATTACTATTGTTATCATATTTTAATTATTAAATATTATAATTATATATAGAATATTTTTATTATAATTTTATTTAATAAAGAAATAATAATAATAATCAATTACTATATATAATATTTAATAAAAAATAATTTATTTATTATATTTTATAGTATATTATATTAAAATATATTTGTAGGCATATTATATTGAAATATGTTTGCAAACATATTATATTAAAATATGCTTACAGGGATATTAAAACAAAAAAAAAGGGTTCTAACACAAGTGGCACAAAACTCACAAATTGCATCATTTTTATGTCACATTGACCACTAAAATTAAAAAATAAAAAGTGGGAGGGCTCGAAATCCCTCCCACTATTATTTTGTTTCTCACTGCTAGCAAGAGGAGACAACAAAGTTATAGCGTTGGGAGGAAAAAACAATAGTGAAATGGAGAGGAGAAATGGAAAGGAGAAATATAGGAAAAGGGGAGAGAAGAAAGGGACAACAAAGAGGAGAGGAGAAAAACAATGGCATAATAATACAATATGGGAGGAAATGTCAGACCTCTAGTGGAAGCAAGACATTCAGTGCAAGCAAAGGAAGAATACTTAGAGCCTCTATGAAATCTTAGAATAGATGTATGTAGACTTTTTACCTAAATTTGATAAAATTTTATATAAACTCTACGAAGTAAAATGTTGAAATCATAGGAAATAAACCCTAAGATTAATTGTATAAACCCTAGGATAAATTATGTAAACCTTGGGATAAATTGTATAAAACTTGGAATAAATTGTAGGAAGAAACCCTAGTTATTTATGGCAGTGCATTGAGAAAACCTAGTTGCAATAAAAAACAAATTATTTAGTCTTAATGAATATTAGATATTGCATTTGCTAAAGACCCTAAAATTGTATTGGACTTTTTTTTTTAAAATCTAACAAATTTTATGCATACTCAAAAATTTATGCATTTTATAAACTAAATTTTATTCTTTCAGAAATTTTGTTGAACAATTATCTTGTAACATTTGACAATTATGTACATTCTATCAAACCCTAGTGTAGCTAATTTGGTGTAATTTCCTATGCATTCCACCTTAATTTATAGTGTTCACATGTTTTTTTGATGTTAGAGAGATGTATAGTATTAAAAGTATATAATCTTGCCCTATAAATATTATCAGGAGGGCATTGCATACCTACATCTATGGAGACTGTCATTTTTTGATTTGGCACAATGTGAAATGGTGGAGGATTTTGACGAGGTTTATGAGCCAACTCGACACTCTTTCCACAATTAGATGTATCTCAACCTCTATGCACACACCACAAAGGTATAAGTGTATAGTTTATTTTGTAATTAAAAAATATTTATTTTCATTGAAAATTTATAATTATAAAACTTGATAGTAGCAGGTCTACCATTTATAGTGATTTGCATGAGCGAGATCCTAAAGACAAGACGATTCATATGAGTGGACATCCCTCACCCTTTAGGGATCCAGAATGGAGGTATAAATTTTTATTTTGTTTTGTAATTAAAGTATATTTCTTTCTATCAAAAAATTCTAATGCAATTTGTGCATCACAAGTAGACCTCTCATATAGACCAACAAGAGGATGAGGGAGCATGGAGAAGTAGATTTCATTTTTTTCCAAGGAGTCCCTTGCATAGAAGTATAAATTTACAATATATTTTTTAATTAAAAAATATGTATCATCGTTGAAATATTCTAATACACCTTTTCTTTGACATGCCTACTTCCCATATCAATTAATAGGAGGATGAGGGCATTGGGACAAGTAGACATCCTTTGTCTATTGTGAGGAACTCACCTACACATAGGTATAAATCTCTATTTTTTCATTTAAATTGCCTTTAATTAATTGAGCTATAACCTCTTATAATTTTATTGTAGATTCTCCTCAGGGACAGGTCCCATTTGTCCTCCAAGTCGAGACTTTGTCCCATCTACATCAATGAGATACTCCCCAATACATTAAGAGGGAAGACAATGACAAAAGTAGGGCCAGCCCTAGCATTAAAAAATTATAAACCCTCTTGTCTTACTCGTGAGGCTTATAAAACAAATATTTTAATATGTTTTTATTGAAGCATTTTTATTTTTTTTGTTTCAATTTATCATTTTTAAAGTTTATGTTAATTTCAATTTAATTATTTGTTCATTTATAGTGATTGATTAAAGTACAATATATTTAACATTCAATATTTTTTTTATTTCATGTATTTAAAGAAATTAATAATTCATTGAGCTCGAACATTGTTTTATTCATATTTCCATCTAGAATGAGATTAAAAAACAATTTCAAAACACACAAAGTTGGTCGTTATGATTTAGGATGACTTTGAGAGTGCCCATTACAAGAATACTTTAATTTAAAAAAATGCATCATAAGGGTTTAAGAGAATAAAGAGGTATTTGAGGGTAATTATGTTTCATATATACAACATTTTTTTTTCAATAAATTTTTAATATTTTTTTATAACTATAATTTACAAGGGATCGAAGCATTTTAATTTTTTTTGTTTCAATTTATCATTTTTAAGGTTTATGTTAATTTCAATTTAATTATTTGTTCATTTATAGTGATTGATTAAAGTACGATACATTTAAAAATCATAATTTTTTTAATTCATGTATTTAAAGAAATTAATAATTCACTGAGCTCGAACATTGTTTTATTCATATTTCCATCTACAATGAGATTAAAAAACAATTTTGAAACCCACAAAGATGGTCATTATGATTTAGGATGACTTTGAGAGTGCCCATTACAAGAATACTTTAATTGAAAAATATGTATCAGAAGGGTTTAAGAGAATAAAGAGGTATTTGAGGGTAATTATGTTTCATATATACAACAAATTTTTTTCAATAAATTTTTAATATTTTTTTATAGCTATAATTTACAAGGGAAGGAAAAACTAATATAGAGAGGAGAAATATTTGACCTCTCAGAATAGATAGAAATGCATGGAATGTTTTGTTTGACAACTTGTTACAAGACAACAATGACAAAGTTGCATGTTAGTTAACCAAATTAATGATGTGTAAAAAAATGGTTTTTTTAAATTAAATAATTGTCATTAATGTCGGAAGAAAATAAAGCAACTAAAGAGCTATGAAGCAAGAGTGCAAAAGACACGAATGTTATAATTTTTAATATTTTTTTATATCTATAATTTATAGGTTTAATACCAAGGAAACACTAATATAGGGGAGGTATATTTGACCTCTCAGAATGGATAGAATTACATGGAATGTTTTATACGACAACTTGCTACAAGATAACACCGATAGGCCTACATGTTAGTTAACCAAACTAATGATATGTAGAAAATTAGCTTTTTTAAAATTAAATATTTTATTAATATTGTAATTAATGTAGGGAAGAACATTAAGCAACTAAAGAGTTATGAAGCAAGAGTGCAAAAATGACAGGAGGTAACTCATCACATGGGACGACGAAACCTAGATGAGCTCACTAAAAATTTTGTGAGTTCTATGAGTTATTGTGTAGTTATGTTTTTTTTATATAATTTATTAATACATTTAATTTTATAATATTATTGTTTTTGCAGGTCTGCACTGTGACAAGCTTATGTGACAAGCTTACAACAAAGGGATTGCATATAGTTTTAAAAACCATGGGATCGAACACATTTGCCTTCAACAAGTGGGCCTATGATAATTAGTTTGTGTTGGTAATACATGTTATTCAATTAGTTGTGAATTATATAAAATTATAAATGAAAACACTTATTGAAATTTATCATTATGTATTTACAAATCCAAAGACCATTTGTCATGAGGGAAGAGGATGACGAGGACCATGTCTAGTATGACGAGGACAAAGAGGAGTGAGGACGAGGATAAGGATGATAATTGAGAACACTTAGGATTGTTTTGTAATTTGGAAGGGACCTTTTATTACTCCCTCAAAAACATTATTGTATATAAAAAATTGAATTTAAATCTTGACATATTTGAGTATATAAATATGACATTTGGATATTTAAAAAATCTCATATAAACTTGTATATATTCTTAACCTAAAATATTTAATATTTAATATACAATAATATAATATAGATTATTATTATACAGGATAATACAAAAAGTATAGAAACACATTAGTTATGTATAATATAAATTTATAAATAATTACGAATAAATATAATATAATTAGTTATAATTACATAAAATTATTTCTAATTACAAAAAATTATATTATATTTATTTATTTATAATTGATTCGAATTATATTTGTATCACTTTTGTGGCGATGAGGAGTGGCGCTAATGTCACACAAAAATTGCATAAAAGTTGCACAACTAAAAATATTTAATTGCTTCACTTTTGTGCCACCCTTATACCACTAAAAATGCTACTAATTCCTCAAATTTTCACCATAAAAACATCAAAAAACAATCGACCCTATTTGTGACGATAATCACACTTCTTGTAGGAGTGGAACTACAAATAATATTTAATTCAAAATACCTTCTATCCTTCTAAATTCTCATTTTCTCAAGTGTTGGGACAAATGAATAATTCCACCATTTGTACAAAACCAATAGGAATAAGGACAATGATAAACTCGCATTACCCTATGTGAAGTTAAACTTTTACAATACCATTCTACATTACCCTATTTGGAATGGTGTAATGTTGGAACCTACTAATCCAATAAAAATCCAAAAACTTTTCCTTAAACTCAGTGCCTTGTAGTTTAATGCCCAAATCATTGAGGTGTGAAAGAAACACAACGATGCAATATACACCACAGCATTGCACTTCCAATCTCACCATAATCTTACATGAATCAGCATTGAAGGCCAAATCAATAAAAATATAAATCTAACAGCAATCCTCTCTCTAAATTGTGTTGGCAGCATCCTCCAAATTAAACTATTGGCAAATGGAATAAGTTAAGAGATTCAACTATAATTTGTTGTCCCAAATAATGTGGTGAAGCCCTAAATTCCTCCAACCAACATTTATAAAGAAATAGCCACGACAAATATCTCCAAAAGACAAACACACAAGAACCTCATCATCCTTCAAATATTGTGTGAATTCTCTGGCAACATATTCAGCATATCCACCAAAGCATTCAAATAAGTTCAACAAACCTGCATTTGCTAAAAAAAATTGCAATTGTAGCATTCTGACAGAGTACATTATGTTCATTTGGCTCTACTATATTTATGTCATCTCCCATGATAGCTTAGCTTGTAAAATTCTTGCACTAGTCAATGAACAAGCAATAATCACCTACAAAGTTATTTCTTTAGGCATGTTATCATCCTCTCTTATGTGTTTCAAGCTTTGTGTTGTTAATAATCTCATTGGTGGTTGAAGTGGTGCCTATGATGACTATAATGGCAATTTAATGCCACAATCTTCCTTGTCCCATCCACACATGATCATTAAGATTTAAATCATTTCCAAGGTAAGATATTTCAAATCTTGTTTTATTTCTTGAGTGATGTTTTTTATTATTAGAATCTTAGTAGTAAATCGCAACTCTAAGCAGTGAAATCATTTCTATCACCATACATTGCACATTTTTATTAAATAATGGCTACTATTAATGATCAAATCGATGTTACTGCCATGCTACCCCCTCTCAACTTGGATATGACAGTCATCCTCAAGTGTCAGAAAAGGCTAGGTCAGTTTGAAGTGAGATGGAGGCAAGTGATTAGCTGAGTAAGATCAGGTGTGATAATATAGGGGCTTGAAAGGATTGGGTATAGCATTGATGATGACAAAAAAGAGTGAAAATATGGATGACAAGAGAAAACAATGTTGGGAAAGAAGGCTTATGAAAGTCATTATAACATAATCCATCCCCACAGTATTGTGCCTTCCCTAATGGGTTCAATATAATCCCGATCAATTAGCCAGCTGATAAATATTCTCAATCTTTGATAGTGTCGATGGTCACAAGGAAGGTGGTTTGTACCCCATTTGTTGAACTGTGGGAGTGCTCAGGGTATCTAGACTAGTTGCCCCATGACTGTTATGTTTTCTAAGGCACCTGTACCTCTTGTGCAGGCTGCAAAAAATGGGATAAGGTTGTGTCTCACCCCACTTCTCTCATAGGCTTTGTATCCACTTTAAACTAGTTTTTACCCTAGTGAGCTCTTTTAGTATCATATATGGCTTGCACTTAGTGTTGTTCAATGGTTTGACAAGAATAACATCATTTTGATGCACTTCCAGCTGGTTGTCTATTGTGTTGATGGTCATGTGACCATCATAGGCCCACTTCTTCCCAATTAATGTAGGGTAGCGTGTTTCATCCGTTTTCATGTCAATTACCTACAAATATCCATGCAAACTAAGGTCAAATACCTTTATTTCCATATCTTAAAGCCTTGCAGCAGGGTTGATGCAACCATAGTCTGCTAGACTCAAGGTAAAAGGGTTGTAGCTTAACGGTGGCCTTCCAATTGCTTCCCAAGTGGACCTAGGGATCATATTCATAGTGCTTTTGAAGTCAAAAATAGCATTGGGTACCTCTTACCTTGCGAGCTCAATATCCATCCTCGCATCCACATCCTATGACTTATTCATTTTCATGTACTAGACCATTCTATCCATTATTTGATGTCCTTTCTTTGCACATTCTAACAAATTATATAATATTGTAATATTTTGAGATATGTCTTCCTTATGCAAGGTGCTTACCAGTTTCAATAGGTTTGTCAGTGCCATTACCACTCCTTGTTGCAAGATTCGCACAATATGTTTATACAGTCGTTGTTGGATCTCCTTTGTTGGCATATTTATTTTGTATCGATCACAATAATTGGGTTGCTTCATTCATTAAGACCTCTCTCATAGGATTTGGGTACCGGTCTTTGCATAGCTCCCTGATTGGGCTCTCTGTAAGCATATCTAGAGGTGGAAGGCCTTGTTCCCTATGTTGGTTTCTGGTGACAACCTATACAAAGGCTTGCTCCTTGGGGTGAGTATTCCCCATATTAATGTTGCACATTGTTTTGTCTTTTCTATTTTTTTCCAACATGGAGAGATCCTCTGTGTTATGTTATGTTGCAACTTTGCATCAAGCGTAAAAAATTTCCCGTTGGGAGTTGCATGGGCAATTTCGTGTGAAACGGATCATCTACCCAAACAAATAGCAAGTGATAGGTTGTCAAAGCTATTTGTTTCCTAGTCTTCTACCTTGGTAGCCATCTTGATAGCCTCCATGTCTTTGTGGTGATCCCTAACCTTGTGGTTGATTAGAATATCCTGTATACAACCTCTAAGGGGATGGAGGTGCCGAATTAGACTGACATTATTGCATAGGTGGTGCCCAACCCAACTATTGTTGCGCTGACGCTGGAGCCCACCTGCGATGATATTGAGGTGATGGTGGTGCCCATCCTCCCTATTGTGAGGATGGTAGAGTCCATCCATGTTGATATTGTGATGGAGGGGCCCATCCTAGTTGAGGTTGTGATACTGGTGGAACCCATACTCCTCGTTGTGACATATCAATATCTTGCATTGTTGTGTTAGGTTTTGGCATGAGGGTTGTTGTGTAGTGACCATAAAGACGTTTCTAGTAATATCATCCTTCAAATCCTATAGAGCCCTATAGTTCTTATCATTGTGATTAGGGAATTTACATAAGTTGTAGCACACACTCTATGGTTGATGCACAGTGTTCTAAAAGATGAAAAGTAGAGGTGGCATGATCCCATGTGCAACACAACTCGTAGAAGTCTCTTTTGATTCGATCACACTCATTACGATGGTGCCCATCGTGTTTACACTCAATACAACATATAGAAAGCTTTAGCTTCTTTCCCTCTTCAATTTCATCCATTCTCTACAACACATCATCTCATTTGGCATTAGTTTTTGCACTGCTAGCAGGATACTCTCCACATTCCTTTATCTATTCAACCCTTATCTCAATTGCTCTAGCCTCAATGTTGGTTTAAAATTATGCTTGGGTTATAGCAAACTAAATATTGCCTAGCAGTCCTTTGACGAACCACCCAACCTTGTCTGTGTCTTGGAATTGAAAGACCTTGTTTATTACATCAAAAAATCTACAATCGTAATCCCATTTAGACTCTCCACGTTTCTATTTGATTTCCTTGAGATCTGAAATAGTCTGGTTGGCACACATCAACTTTTTCAATTCTCCCATGTACCACAGTTTTTGTAAATAAATTCAAGGGTTTGGTCAATCAGTGCTCATATGTGTTTGTAGTGGTGTTTGGCCTCATCTGTTGTGACACCCTTGGATTGCCACTTCATTTCGCATGTCAATAAAGATTGCTATAGTTCCATAGAATTATCATATGGCTATAATGTTACAAAAGTTCCAATAGGGAGTGTCATTGTCCCTAAAAGCAAATTACTTACACTACATTTATGCGACGCCCTTAACCGTTTGTGTGTCTAGGGATATGTGTGGCCAGCTTGTGGTTTACATACCTCTTTTATATGCTTGTTACATTTCTCTATGTTCTTAGATAGGTCTACCTATGCAATAACCATTGATCCAAAACTCAAAAAGTTCTGGTTGACGAAGATTGCAATAGCACAGAAACAACACAATAACAATGAATTCTCTGAGAAGAGACGTCGTATTACTTACAGATCGCAATACAAATATAGGCTTATCTCTAGGAAGAGATGTCTTGCCAAAAACATACGATTATCTCTGAGAAGAGATGTCTTGCCAAAACATATGATTATCTCTGAGAAGAGATGTCCGCCTTCCCCTTTTGGGTTACAATGCATTTATACATATTTTAGAAAACCACCTCGGGAGATTGCGTGGCTCGAGGAATTTACGGGTGACGATTTTTCGTCCCAGCATTAAAACCATACAACGCTCGAGGATCGCTCGAGGACAAAACTGTCACTGACAATACAAAATGAAAACAATACAAAATTCGAGAAATTACTGTCACCGAATGGTCCTCGAATTGTTGCCCGGATCATTCCTCCTTCCTTGAAAAGCAATGGTCCCCATTGTGTCACCATTCCCCATCAGGGGTGGTAGTTGTGTCTTGATTTGATTCCCAATGCACACTTGGAAGGGACTGTGATTTATGGAACTGTGCGGGGCCCGATTGTTCACCATTTCTCTCTGACCATCAGTCTGTGGATGGAAGGCTGTGAACTTCTTCAGAGCGGTATCTATTTGCTTCTGTTGTTGTGTTGTCAGGGCTGTAACATCGGCCCTTTTGGATTTCTGTGGCTTGACCACCATGAAAACAAATTTCTTGGTGCTAAGCAGAGAGACAGATGTGGAAGGTGGTACTTCTGGTACCCTGTAGCGCCGTGTTCCAAAAGTGAGAGTGATCCGTCTAGTTCTTAATTCGTATATACCATGTTGATCATACATGAATGGCTGACCAAAGAGTACATCACAAACATCTAGATTGACCACATCACATAAGACCTCATCTTGGAAAGGTTGTATTGCATATGAGAGAAGACATTGGTGGGTGACACGGAGGTCTCTCCCTGGGCTCAACCATCCAATACTGTATGGTTTTGGGTGAGGCTTCATGGACAGATTTAGGCTTTTCACAACATTAGTAGAGATTAAATTCTTTTGACTTCCGCTATCAAGAATGAAATGCAGAGGCTTACCTTTCACCCATAACTTAGAGTGAAACAACATTTCCTTGTCATCTAGCATCTCGTCGTGTGTCTGTGATGAAGCTACAATGGCTTCAGGGTCAGCATCTATAATTTATTCTTCAACCTCTTCGACTGCAGGGTCTGTATGAGGTAGGGCAGTAGATGTTGTGGATGGTGACTCAGAAAGCAGTGATTTGATAGCTCGACATTCTTCTTTGAAGTGAGTTCCAGATTTGTGATAACCACACCACTTCCCGGTCTTTCCTTCCATTTGCTTCCAATTTTGGCCTCGTGTTTGACCTTCGTTATCACTTTTCCATTTTGAAGACCGATTCTTTATATCCATTCTTCCATGCTTCTGCTCAATCTTTACTGCGAACTTGTACGCCTCACCGATGGTTTCCAAATTGAAGAGATCCATTTCCCCCCGGATGTACCATTGTAGTCCACCACGATATTTGAGAGTTTTATGTTTCTCACTTTCTTCAATGCCCAGTCTTGCAGACAAAGAATGAAAAGTGTCTGTGTAATCTTGCACAGATTGGTCCTTGCCTTGGCGAAGTTGTTGCCACTGTATGTACAGATCATCATACGCGTCGATGGGATAGTATTCTTCTTTTACTGCTTCCGTAAAATCATCCCAGGTGGGTTCCACCCCAAGGCCAATGATATCCGTTTTGAACCTCTTTTTGTACACTTCCCACCAGTTTTTCACGGGCAATGATGATTTCAAAAGAGCAAAAGTGATCTTTTCTCCATCGGTGAACTTATTTACAGAGTAGGACGATAGTTGATCCAACCAATTTTCCACTGCATCAACATTGATTTTGCCTTCAAATGTGGGAATATCAAAATTTACCTGAACCTTGAAGGGTGTTGGGGCACTGAAAGGAAGCTCCCTCGATGAAGAGCCCGAATGTGTAGCCGCGGAGCCAGAATTTCCCATTGGAAGTGTTTGAAGAATTTGAGCAAATTGTTGGAGCATCTGCGCTTGTTGCCGCTGGAGGGCTTCATTCACCATTTCCTTGAAAGGATCGGATGTCTCAGTGTTGTCCGCCATTTGAGGTCGTTTGGGGCGCACATGTGGAGCGTTTGGAAACTCTATCGCTTTCCACCCAAGTTTCCTGTATCCTGACCTCGTCCTCGGGAACATACACTCTCAAGACAAACCACTTTGATACCACTGATCCAAAACTCAGAATTTCTGGTTGACGAAGATTGCAATAGCACAGAAACAACACAATAATAATGAATTCTCTGAGAAGAGACGTCGTATTACTTACAGATCGCAATACAAATATAGGCTTATCTCTAGGAAGATATGTCTTGCCAAAACATACGATTATCTCTGAGAAGAGATGTCTTGCCAAAACATACGATTATCTCTGAGAAGAGATGTCCGCCTTCCCTTTTTGGGTTACAATGCATTTATACATATTTTAGAAAACCACCTCGGGAGATTGCGTGGCTCGAGGAATTAATGTGTGACGATTTTTCGTCCCAGCATTAAAACCATACAACGCTCGAGGACATACGTCCCAGCATTAAAACAATACAACGCTTGAGGACATAATTGCTCGAGGACAAAACTGTCACCGACAATACAAAATGAAAACAATACAAAATTCGAGGAATTACTGTCACCGAATGGTCCTCGAATTGTTGCCTGGATCAACCATGGCTAAGTAGACTATATATAAGAGGTAGTGGTTAGTCTTTAATCAACATATATCAAGTATTTTGCTCTTATTGCATTGTTGTGGAGGTTGCCCCCTTGAAGTGGCTTTGCTATACTATGTAGTATTTTGCTTTGCTATCAATTATTGCTATATGATCTCTCATATATGTTATTTTTGTGTGAATTTGTGTGAACATCTATGCAATTTCAGTATCAGAGCTTCGATTTGGGCAAGTTCCTTGCGGCATTTTTTTTTCGGATCTGGTGAGGCGTGGCGTCTAGGAGCGGAAGGAGCAAAAAAAAATAACTTACAATCCGGGAAGAATTAATTTTTTCTGTCAGCGTAGTATTGCTCGAAACGCTTTTTTGAAAAAAAATATTTTAAAAAAAATATAGGAAAAAATTTTCCCTCTGCACAATTGCAGTCATTGGATTCATCTCGGCGAGACGATCATAACAGTATATTCTGTCAGTACACTTTTTTTGGTGTCAAAATTGATACCCTAGTGCCCAAAGTGAGTCGTTGGATTCGTCTTGGTGAGGCAATCGCAACGGTACCATCTCCTAGTATACTTTTTTTAGGGTAAAAATCCTCCTAGGTTTTGTCTATGGCAGGGCCTTCGACTCGAGGAAGAAAAGGAGGGCAAGAAACTCCTAAGACTCCTACCGAAGACATGGAATCTGGAACTTCTGATCCAACGATGTCTCAGCTTCAGGGTAACAAAGAATTTGGTGAGGCATGATGACTTTGTTGCAGTTCAAGTTGATGTTTCAGGGATGCGCAGAGAGATTAATGGGGTTCACACTGAATTGCATCATATCACTAATTGGCTGCCCTTGAATCTCAATTTCAGCCCAACAACCCTCCACTTCAGCGTTCAAATCCTCCTCTCAACGCCAACTCTCACGCTGGTGTAAAACTGATGTTGCCAAAAGTGGACATGCGTAAGTTCATTGGTAAGGATCCTCTCACTTCGATTACCCAAATTGAGAATTTCTTTGAGCTGCATCAAACTCCTAGTTCTCAGAAGGTGATAGTGGTGTCTCTGTATTTGGAACCTGAGCATGTTTCCTACTTTTTCTTGATTTTTGTTTGTAAAGGAGAAGTGAGAGAACAAGAGATAAAGGGTATGTACCTAGTAAACGTTGCGCTCATTGATGACCAGACGAAGTGAGAACTCCTTTGGCTATGGAAGAATGACCTAAAAATCACACTTTACGAAAATGGATTAATAAAAAGATAAATGAGCTGCCTGGTGAGACACCAGTCCCAAGAAAGGAAGATGCTTCCTTGGATGGATGTCAGCACATGTTTGACATTCAAATTGATAAGTAAACAAGGAATTATAAAAGATATATATGGAAATGATGGCAATCAACAATATCTTATTCTATAACAAGATTAATGTGATCAAAGTAATCGTTCCAGAATTTTGCAGCTATATAAATATCTTCTTGAATTACAATGATTTGTTCACCCACGTCTTCTTGATTAGGTAAGAAAACCATAGCACAAAGAGCTAATTCAAATGCAATGTCACTTTGATCAATGAAGAAGGGTTGTGGTACAATAGGAAGATCAAAAATGTTGTTAATTTCATGTGCTAATCTCGATAAAGTCATCTACATGCAAAAGACAAACTATGGTCAGGGCTAGAGAGGTCATAACAAGGGTTGTGTGCAGGTCAAAAGGCTAAAAGAGGTATGGTGGGGTGTAAATAAGGTCAAAATAATAAATTGTTGTTTCAAGGTGACAGTGACCGTCGGCGGTCAGGGTGACCGTCGGTGGTTGTCCTAATCGATGACAATTGGGTAACCAATGACGGTTGTTATAACCATCAACGGTTATAGTAACCGTCACCGATTCCCTGTTGAAGAATTCTTGTTGGAGTATTTGATGGTGAAGGAGTATCTAATGGATAGAGGGTATTATGTGGCTATCTAGAGTGGGGAAGAAGACTCAGGTTGACTGATCAAGAGAAAATAAAGAGCAGAAAACACTAAAATAAAGTAAAATACCTTTGTTATGTTGAAGAGTTGATAGTTGAAGAGATTTGAGTAGCGTAACGATACTCCAGCATTTGAGAATCACGTAGACAGAGCTTTGGGATGCTGGATGCTTGCACAAAGAAAACAAGAAACCCTGGATGCACAAATTCAGGGATTCATAATTCTCCCAAGAGCCTTGTATTTATAGCACAAAACTGCTAAGGAGAAGAAAGCTTGAGGGAAAGTTGCTAAGTTGGGAGGGGGTCAAGTTGGTTGTTTCGTTTAGTTTTAAAAGTTGGCGTTAATGCAAGTTTCCATTCTGGAGGATGCTTATCACAGACAAAGCTAGCACTGCTTTAAAGACTTAGGCAAGTTTTATGACCACAACTGTCGACGGTTACCTTAACCGACGACGGTCGAGGGGCTACGAACAAAAGGTCATGATTTAGGTGTTTTGACATTGTGAGGTTATAAACAGGTGCTAATAGGTTATGTGGGGTCCATAGGTCAAGATGACATCAAAAATCGTCGTTGCACAGTTTTAAGGTGTCTATATTTTGCCCCTTTTTGTTATATAGCTTTAATCAAGCTGCAGAACAAAAATAGGCAGTTGGTCAAGGTTCAGGTCCAATTGCCCCGAGTGTGGAGGGGAGGAGGTGTTCCCCCTCAAACTGAGATCCCCTGAGGTGAAACCGAAAGTGGTTCATGGTTTGATAGATGGTAAATGGTGAGTCACGAGGTGGGTGACAAAAGGGTGGTCTTTTATAATGCAAGGATGCACACAAAATGCGACCAAGTGCGAGAATTAAGATCGCGCAAAGACTAACATGGTTGGTAAAAATAAGTTGAGGTTCTAGGATAAAGGATAAGATAACCAGTCCCTAGCATTGGTCATAGCCGATCAGGTTAGTCATATCAAATTTCCTAGATAAGGTTGGTGTTTCTGTAGGTAGCTAGGGTAGGAAGTGTCCCAGAGAAAAACTCAAAATGGTGGGGTCGTGCACAAGGTGGTGCAAATTCAAATATTCAACATGGCAAAATTGGTTGGTGTGGTCAAAAAGACCAAAGCAGGGTGGGTGCAAAACATGAGAATAGGTAGGTTCCAAAAGGTACCAACGGAGAGGTGGACATGTGCAAGTGGGTGGGTGGTTTGGTCGGTTGGGTAGGGATTGGCTGAGTTGAATCCTGATGCAGTAGGCAAGAGGACGATGCCTATATAGTCCCAAGGACATTAGATCCAATCAAGGACTTCAGGGCAAATGTAGTTATGGTTTTAGGGAGAGATGACTCCCAAAGTAGGTAGAGGGTGGTTGAAATGGGTTGCCTCATGTAGATGTGGTCAAGGTAAGTTTAAGGTGATGGTAGGTGAAAGGGTGGGAAAGGGTGAAGGGGAAATGGGTAGGTTGGGGTTTAAATGGGGAGAAACGTAACCATCAACGGTTATGTAACCGTCGTCAATTAGGGTGACCGACGACGATTGGGTAACCGTCAACGATTGGAATCCGAAACCCTAAAACTGTGGATAAAAGGGTTAACGGTGGGAATTCAAACTCATTTGCAATTGGACCCAGCTGGAGTTTTGTCGTTTTTGAGTGTAGTGTACGAAAAGTGTGCGTGAGTGTGGTGAGGTGTCGAGACGAGCTTGGTGTGTGGAAGTAAGAGTTTGATCAAGATGGATGTTAAAGGAGCAGCGAGACAAGTTGCAGGATGCGGTTTGAGGCGGCGCCACCGATCACGAAATGAGGTAAGCATTGTAATTGAATTTGATTGGGATATGTAAACGGTAAAAATAGAAGTAAATAGGGTAAATATTTGGTTTAGGGGGGATTAAAGTTTTTAGAATTAGGTCAAGGGGTCGAGGCTTGCCGCCTGCAGTCACCCTACAGTGATCGTCGACAGTTGGAGCCGACCAGCACCGGTCAACCTTGGGGGTAAATGGCTTCAAGGAGACCATCGACGGTTAAGGGGATCCGTCGTTGGTCGAGTTTATTTGGGATGGGGAAGGAGTTGGGATGGGGTGAGAGGGTTGGGATAGGAGTTGGGTTAGGTTGGAGTTGGGATGGTTTAGGATTTTTGATGGGGTGAGTTAAGATGGGGTAGGAAATGATGAGAGTGTGTGTAGGATATAATTGGTGCAGGTACATATAGGTAATATAGGTAATAGGGATAATAAGGGCTTGAAGGTATGATTTTGCATTGGTTTGGAAGGGCGTGAAATAGTTGTTGCATATATAGGGAGTAATTAAAATAGGTTGCTTATTGGAGTTGTCATATGGCTTTTGTTGTTGCAAGCACGGGATCAAATTCAGCTATGGGATCGAGTTCTTGAGATGTTTGCCGAGGTGAGGGATGCCATGTCTGCAGAGGACTGGCGCCACATGGAGGTAGTGGGTTTTGGAGCGATGTGCCACTACCAGCACTTGCCTAGGGATGCCTCAATGATAGTTGCCCTCATCGAAAGATGGGATCTGGCAACTAACACATTCTAGTTATCGACTGGAGAGATGAGTATCTTACTAGAGGATATTCATAGGATTACCCGACTGCCAATACAAGGGGATCCTATTTATCATTTAGAGAGTTATGAGATAGATGCCGGATGGGTTAGTTATACGGAGCGGACAGAGGTCATGCACAGTTCCACGCAGGGGGCTTTAGTATTAGGCCTTTATACGAGAGGGTTCCAGACGAGAGACATTTCCTGATGATGTAGTTAGTGGTGACATGTTTTGTGTTACCGGATTTAGTAGGAGGGAGATATCCCTGTATGTTGCTAGGGGTTTTGGTGGAGTTGATGTTTGCAAGGATGGCATTTAGATGGGGATAGTATTTAGATTTATAGGGAGTTGTGGGGTTTCAGAGTTCACAATCGTTTCAGCATTAGTGTGGTATTTGTTTTGCATTGTTGGGCATATGAGCACATATGTGTGTTGAGACCATTGGGGCCTACCTATAGATACATATCTACCGATAGACTACAGGGTGGGGTTTTTGAGGTGGAGAGGAGGTGCGATCACAGGAGCAGGTGGGGCACAAGAGATCTAGAGTGGTTTTGGGGTGCGTCAAAGAGTCTAGCACCAGGGGATGTAGTATGGACACGATATATGACTTGGCCTATATGGGATGATTACAAGCGGCATACATTCGCACTACAGAGCTCGAGATGGGTATATGGTAGATGAGACGGTGAGACAGAGCGCATTCCCATAGAGAGAGTGCGACGATAGTTCGAACTCCAGCAAGGTAATCCATCAGATTTTCCTCATTACAAGAGAGGATGTCAAGTACTTATTGCCAGAGCCACAGCGTATGGATGTGGTATTAGTTTATGAGGAGTTGCCAGATAAGGTGAGAGATGATGCCAGTGTGACTGTTGATTATCTGACACGGTTTCAAATTAGATATGCGACAATCGATTTTGGTTGGGGGGATGGAGGCCAGGGGCTTATGGATGTTGACCCAGTAGGAGTACCAGCACTAGGTGACCCACAAGCAACGACATCACAGATGATAGCACAAGCTTAGATAGTTGTGTTATAGGGGCACATTGTCACTCTTCAGGGGCAGGTAGGTGGTGTGACTATAGAGAGAGATCAGGGCCAAGCCCAAGTTACTGCTATACAGGGTCAGGTGGCCATGTTACAAGGGCAGGGTACGACATTGACTGGTGAGTGAGACCAGACCAGAGTTTCACTTGGTTTAGTGACATAGGAGAGATTCTCTGCAACGTGTCAATGGAGGCGCAGTGGCACCATCAAGTTTTGTGACATTGGGTAGATATTTAGCAGCCATTCAGGAGTTGTGTTATTATGAGGGCATTGTGTTAGCACAATGTCCTAATGAGCCACAATGGGGAGAGTACCAGGTCAGATTGGTGGGTGGAGCAGTGATTGCGGCCCCAGGTCAGTGGGCAATGGCAACGGGTCAACGGACAGGGCCTCCATCTAGGACGGGTACAGGTACAGGTGTCAGTGGTTCTGGTTCAAGTGACCCTGGGTCATGCGTAGAGATTTTATGTGATGTATTTTGATATTTTGATACCGGCCTGCATGTCGAGATGCGAGATGTATTTATGAGCGAACGATACATGCGAAGGATATGTACATGTGTTGACACTTATGTGTGTGTGTGTGATTTTGTTCGTTGTGATGTGTTATGGCTTTATGGATCTTTATATTTTGAAAAGGATTTAAAGTTAGTATTTGTACATGATGACATGTGGTGTTGATCATTAGCTCGTATAGCATATCTTAGGTTTGTGGTTTTGATTTATGTTATGATGTTGCTAATGTTGTTAATGTGATGAGGGTATTGATTATGATTTTACTATTTTAATTATGAGGAAAATTTTGTTGAAAATATTTATTATGATGTGGATTATGATGAGGCGATGATATGCCATATATTAGTGATGATCACGTTATGTTATGTTATGTTATGTTAATGTTATTGGCTATATTGTTTGTGAATAAAATTAAATGTTGAGGTGTATGATGAGGACAGTTATAAGATAATGTTAATGAAAAGGAAACATTCACTTGTTTTGGATAAGAGAAGGGCATATAGTGCTTGTTGCTAGCAAGAACCTAACAATAAGAGTCCATAGATGGATTCACTTAGTGAACAGAAACCCATTGAATGCTTCGCAAGAGCATGTTTCATTAAGAAAATGTGCATCTTGACCACTTCGTACCAAGTAAGCTCATAGTTCCTTAGGTGAGATGAGGATGATAGGTAAGGTTGTAAATGTGGGAGTGTAATCATTGTCTTTCATAGGTGACCAAAGAAATCTTAGTAGACAAGTCCATACCTTTTGCATTTTTTATTAAATGGGTAGACTAATCAATGTGGGAAGCCTACTCGTGCCATCTATTAGAACCGATTATGGCTTAAGTGAGATAAATAAGTAGACTAATTGATATGGGAAGTCTACAAATGGCCAATATAAGAGCCGGTTGAGGCTTACTTATTGATTTTGCCTTTTGTTATTGATTTAAAGTTACTGACATAGATCAATGTAGGAAGCTTCTTCTAAATATTGTTTAGCCATCCTTCAAGGGAGTGGTCTAAGATTTCACGGTGCATAGCCGTCTTTCAAGGGAGCGGTCTATTTTTTGAGCAACTTTTGATTTGAGGAGATAGTTGTCCTTCGAGGGTGCAGTCTATCATTTATTTGGATATATGGATATGTTTTAATACTGAAAGTAGACATGGCCAAGTCTAGTAAGGTTCTAAAGGTCTACCTATGTAGGAGCAAGGCCTAAGCACAGAAGGTTAGTTGGAGGGAGTGGTTTTGAGAAATAATTGATCATGGGATTCCATCTAAGAAAAGATGAAAAGTATCCATGAGAACCATGTTATGGGTAGAGTCGGGGTACCCATACTTAGGATAGGGCTATAACTGTGATGGAGAAATCACACGGTTCCGTATAATCAATTGATCTCAAAAGGGATAGAAAGAGAATGAGGTGGAAAAGGGTTAATGATCCAATGGAACGAGCTTAAGTTAGACACGAAAGTGGATCTGATCCTTGTTTTAACAATGAAAGAGATGCAAATGCGAAGCATTAATAGGTTCGGGTTCGGGTTTGTCTTCCAGAGAAGACAAGCGATAAGTCCCTGATCCATACTTATGAGTTATAATGTAAGGTCCTAACGAGTTAAAAGCAAACTTGCCCTTTTTGGTCTTCTCCATGTTAGTGACGTGTTGGTTTTCCTTGAGGACGAGATCTCCGATGTTGAACTCCCATATTTTCATATTTTTATTATATGCTCGTTTGACACGATCTTGATAGATACAGAGGTGATTAAGGGCAGCAAGATGTTCATCAAAGAGCTCTAGACATGCTAAGTGTACTTGACAATAGTCACTTTCAGAAAGAATTTCATGCAAGGATATGCGAAGAGATGGAAATTGGACTTCAAGAGGTAGAACTGCCTCGGCTCCAAAGACAAGAGAAAATGGTGTAGTCCCTGTAGTAGTTTGGATAATAGTGCGATAAGCCCATAAAGCAAATGGGATATGGAGATGCCAATCCTTGCCGGAAGCATTGACTACCTTGGTGAGCATTTTGATGAGAGTTTTGTTGGAAGCTTCAGCGTGCCCATTGGCTTGTGCGTCGACGATAAGGGGAAGAGAGCTTAAGTCAATGCCAAAAGCCTTACAAAGCTCTTGGACCTATTTGTTCTTGAAGGATTTTCCATTGTCAGTGATGATTTTATGAGGGACACCAAAGCGGCAGATGATGTGATGGGTAATGAAATCAATAATTTTTTCAGCTTTGATTGAGATCAACGGAATGGCTTCCACCCATTTGGTGAAATACTCCATGGCGGTGATGATATATTCGTAACATTGAGAGGAATAAGGATTGATTTCTCCAATTAGATCAAGACCCCATTGCGAGAAGAGCCAATAATCTGTTGATACTTGGAGACCATGAGGAGGTGCATGATGGAGGTAGCATATTGTTGACATTTGATGCATTTCTTGGCATAGTCACAACAACCCTAATTAAGTGTAAGCCAATAGTAGCCAAGGCAAAGAATACGTTTTGCAACAGTGAAACCACTGAAGTGTCCTCTACAGATGCCATCACGTGCTTCCTTAATGGCGTGAGAGGCTTCATTGTTATGAAGGCAGCGAAGAAGGATGCCATCAAAGCCTCTTTTGTAAAGAATGTCCCCTAGTATTAAGTAGCGAGAGGTGCTTTTAATGAAAGCTCTACGAGCATTTCATGAAAGATCGGGTAGAAGGACACCAACATTAAGGTAGTCAAAGATTTGGTCATACCAAATGTCTAAATGTGATGTTTCCACTTGGCAAATGGTAGGAAGATCGAGACTGAGGTAAGATGGAGTGACAAAGCAATGTATGGTGACAAACAGTTTAGAGTCAGCGGGTTGGAATGGAATTTGGGACGCAAAGGAAGCCATTGTGTCTGCAAATTTGTTTGTAGAGAGAGGGACTGATTGGATGGTAAATGGTTAAATGATGCTAATAGTTTGTCAGCAAGTTGTTTGTATTTCAGAAGAACATCATTTTTGCATTGATAGGCCCCTGTGACTTGGTTGATAATAAGTTGAGAATCTCTAAAGACGCGTATGGTTTTGATTCCTAAAGCTAGGGCGGTTTGGAGACCTATCATCAAGGCCTCGTATTTGGCTATATTATTGGTGCAGTCGAAATCGAGTTTCAAAGAAAGAGGAAGAGGTTCTCCGTTAATGGGAATGAGGACTATGTCGGCACTCCCACCATTTTGACATTTGGAACCATCAAAATACATAGTCATTTGATAGGTGGGTTCTTCTGAAGAAAAAGTAGCTATAGACTCATTTGGAAAGGAAAAAAGAGGAGTTTGATTATCAGGGAGAGGGGCTTCAACTAATGGTCCGCAATGACCTGTCCTTTAATGGACTTTTGCAGAAGAAACTCAAGATTGAACTCAGCTAAAAGCATGAGCCACTTAGCTATACATTGGTTATGATATGGCTTAGAGTGCATATACTTAAGGAGGTCAGTGTTGGTAAGGACATAATTTTTTTGGTTAAGAAGATAGTGATGAAGTTTAGAGGCGACAAAAACTAAGGCAAGGCAAAAAAATTCTGGATGGGTGTATCGAGTTTCATAGTTAATGAGGGTGCGGTTGATGTAATAAACAACCTGCTCCTTATGTTGGTTATTACGATGAGCGAGCATGGCTCCCAAGGAATAATCACTGGTAGATATGTATAAATAAAAGGGTTGATCTTCCTTTGGGGGAATAAGGATAGGTGGAGAAAGAAGATACTCCTTGATTGCATCAAAGGCTTGTTGACATTCCTTGGTCCATTTAAAGGAGGTATCTTTTTTCAGGAGGTGGTGAACGGGTTGACAACGATCGGATAGCTGGGAGATAAAACGGT
Source organism: Torreya grandis (assembly GCA_037957365.1). Classification (NCBI taxonomy): domain Eukaryota; kingdom Viridiplantae; phylum Streptophyta; class Pinopsida; order Cupressales; family Taxaceae; genus Torreya; species Torreya grandis. The sequence continues at coordinate 185,112 of JARHVA010000808.1, forward strand.
GGATTGATTGAAGTTTGCCTTGTAGGCTACGAAGTTGTTTTAAGTTAGTAGGAGGCATTTCTAGAATGGCTCGAAATTTTGCGGGGTCGATTTCTATTCCACGAAGGGAAACAATGAAGCCCAGAAGTTTCCCTAATAAGACCCCAAATATGCATTTCTTCGGGTTGAGTCTGACATGATAATGGATAAGTCTTTCAAAGATGATGGTTAAAACGATGAGGTGATCCTGGCGACATTTTGATTTTCTAAGCAAATCATCAACATAGTCTTCGACTATTGTATGAATGAGGTCATGAAAAATGTAGGTGATGGCTCGCTGATATGTGGCTCTTGCGTTCTTTAAGCCAAAAGGCATGACGTGATAATAGAAATTTCCCCATGGGGTAATAAAAGATGTCTTATGTTGATCTTTGGGGACAATCAAGATTTGGTTATATCCTGTAAATTCATCCATGAGGGATAACATTTCATGGCCAGCAGTAAGATCAACAAGTTGGTCAATGTTAGGTAAAGGAAAGTCATCTTTGGGGCATGCAAGGTTAAGATCTCAAAAATCTACACAAAGGCGGAGTCCCCCAATTGGTTTGGTGACAGGAACAATGTTAGAGACCCATTGTGGATAGTCAATAAGTGGAATGAAATTAACAGATAGAAGGCGTTGAAGTTCTTCTTTGACAAGAAGAGCTATATGGGGATGGATATGATGAAGTTTTTGTCGAACTGGCTTAACTTCAAGATGGGTGACGATGTTATGAAGGGCAATGGATGGGTCAATACTGGGCATATCCTGATAAGACCAAGCAAATGCTATGCTATGATCACAAAGGAAGGTTGTATAATTTCTTTGTTCTTCAGGAGTTAAGGATTGGCCAATCTTGACAATATAAGGGTTCTCCTAAGTACCCAAATTAACGTATATGGTTGATTCATTTAGCATTGTTTGGTTTTTAGGAGGGACGGCTTTTTGAAGAGAAGAATCCTCTGCACCCAAATAGGTAAGAATAAATTTGTCATCTTGACATTGGATGGTGTTAATGGTGGGAGAATCATGTGTGATCATTTCGGGGTGGATGAGAGGAATGGTTTTGGTTTCACCTTCCTGTTGATAAGTCTGGGGACCTAAACTGACGGTGTCGATCAAAAAAAAAAAAAGTTAGGTGGGATGATGTCATTGTCTTCAAATGGAGTTGGTGAGGGTAAAGGTTCTTCAAATTGGAAATGTGAGGTTGATAAGGGTAGAAGTTCCTCGAATAGGAGAGATGAGGCTGGTGGTTCCCCAAATGGGAGAGGTGGAATTGGTGACGTTGGTGGTTCTCCAAATGGGAGAGGTGGGATTGGTGAGGTTGGTATGGGCTCTTCTGGGGGAACATACCCTAGGCCAAAGAACTCACAAGGTTTCTGAGTTTTGATAGCAGGAAGTTCATGGGGTTCTTGTTCATAGAGGCCAAACCCAAACCCTTTCCAAGCGCATCGATGAAGGTACATTTGGGCAAAGGTCAGGTTGCTAAGATAAGAAAAGTTCGAAGTGAATGGCTGAAAACAAGGCATGGTGGTGGAAGTGAGAAGCGGTTTATCAAGTCCCACATAGACAAAATATGTTCTATTGTTGGGAAGGCTAAAGGGGACAAGGGTACCAATATTGGGATCATAAGATGGATCATTCTGAAGGTTCCCAAATTCATGTGGAGAGGGAAAAGTGTCTAAAGGTAAAAGTCGATATTCCATAAGTGTAAGTCGTTGGAACGTGGATTGCAAGGGGTGCTCGACTGGGATTTGTGATGAAGGAATAGTTGAACTAGTGGATGCTTCACCATTGTTGAAATTATAAGTGTTGGTGTGTTGGTTTGATGCGGTGGTTTAGCTAGTGGTTGGTTGTGAAGAGGGTGAAGGTGGAATAAGAACATCATTGGGCCGCTATGTCATATTAAAAGAAGCAAAGGGACTTGGATCGGCTTTGATTGTAATGACTTGTCCTTCATGTTCAAACTTGATGCATCGGTGAAGGGTAGAAGGGATGCATGCCATAGCGTGGCTCTAGGGGCGACCAAGTAACACATTATATTGAAATTCGCTTTCTACAACATAAAATAGTTTAAAAATGGTTCGAGGCCCCAAACGAATGTGGAGAATAACTGTACCCAGAGTAGTGGCCAAGGTATCAATGAATGATCGGAGAACTGTCGAGCTTTCTGACGTGATGTTTTTAGGTAGTTGAAGTTGATCATAGGCATGGGAGGAGATGATATTGATACTCGTTCCCCCATCAATCATGACCCTTTTGACATGTGTATGATTGATGGATGTTGTGATAAAAAGAGGGGGATCAGGATCTTTGCTATGATATGGTGGGATTTCAGACTCTTGAAAGGTGACGTTGGTAACATGTTGGACAGCTTCAATCAAAGATGCAAGAGGTTGGGGATCATCTAGTTGAACCTCTATGGAACGCATTGCTTCGATTAAAGCTCAATGATGTTGAGACGAGGTGTTAATTAAGTCATAAAGACTCATTTTGACAGCTGTTTGGTGGAATTATTTTTTCACCAGGCGTTGGACAAATGAAAGTGCATTGGAAGATGAAGGGGCTCCCAAAATGGAGACCTTAGGCTTGGATGGTTGTGAAGGTGAAGGTGTAGCCTTTTGGGTTTGGTTGGTTGGTTGAGGAGTTGAAGGGTAAGACCATGGAATGGTGGCCTTTCCCTTTTTCATTTTGTTGGACTACTTTACCCTTGTCCTTGTGTTGGGATCTAAACCGAGTTACCATATGAATAGTATAGATAAGGGGAGCAGTTACTTGCTTCGGTTCCTCTGTTTCACTCCTTGGCGGGAGTAGAGAAGTAGATGATTGGTAGGAGGATTGAAAAGGTAGTAAAGGAGGCAAAGGGTTTAAAGAAGGTTCATCCAATAGATCATCCTCCTCCAAAAGGCCATGAATGATAGTTTGGAGAGCTTTACAGTTCCTCGTATCATGCCCAGGGGTTCTATGGTAAAGACAAATTAGATTGTCATTGAACCAGGTTGGCTTTTGGCAGGTGGGGTCAAAAGGCTTGATGGGGGTAAGTTAATGGCAGGAGCTTGCAAGAACGTTTGTAATATAGTTATATAAGACTCCGATAAGGATTTTGGAGATGGTGGAGTTTAGGTTTTTGGTTTAGGTTCCTTGTTGGGTAAGGGATTTTTAACAAGAGGTATGGTTGCTGGAGTAAGCCTCGCTGGAGGTTTCAAATGAATTGGCTTGGTTATAATTGGTTTTGGAATTGGGGGTCTAGATGATGAGGGTTTAATAGATGGGAAGGTGGATGGGGAAAGGTTGGTGAAGAATGATGATGAACTAGGAGATGGGTTTGTTATAGGTATAGAAAGGGGAGATGCTTTTTTGGAGGAAGAGTAGGTTATGGGAATGCTGGAAGGATGTGGTCCTAAAATAGAAGGTAAAGGTGAAGGAGTTGGTATGGTTCTTCCTCGAAGTTGAGGTCTAGGCAATCCCTCCTTAATGGGTTTAATTGGATTAGGTTTTGGTTGGATTGGTGTGGTTAGATCCAGTCTCAAAGGAGGGTGAGCAGGGTTTGACATGGGAGGGATCCCCAAGGTCTTGATTGGCTTGGTAAAAGAAGCATAGGGTGATTTAGCAATGTTAGATAGGGGTAATTGAGGTGGTTCCTTGGTAACTTTAGGAAGAGTAGTTGGTGGAGTTGTAGCATCAGGCTCGAGAGTGGATTCCAGTCAAGTAGAAGGTTCGGTCTTATTTCAATACGGGAGTCCAAGCTGATGCCAAAAGGTGGCTCTATCAAAGTTAAGTTGGGAGGTGAATTCCAAACTTTGAAATAGATAGGAGAAGGGTTTATAAACAGGTATTGTTCCTTGATCATTAGCTTCAAAGTGTAAACCCTTTGAGGGTGAAGATGGAGCAGTTTCAGTGTTGTTATCCTTGCTGGAAGGTTCAAAAGGTAATGGTTGGGTAGATAGGGGTATTGTCTCTTGGGAAATGGCTTTCAAGGAAGATAGGAATGATTTTGCCACTGGTGTGGTAACGGTAATGGTTTCAGGCGGAAGGGTTGGTTTAGCTTCCTCCTCAGTTCGGTTGTCCAAAGGAATAAGTGGTTTTTTGAGTTGGAATGGAGGAGTAAATGAAACAATCAATGGAGTGACCATCTCCTTGGGTGTTTCCACCATAGGAGGGGTGGGTGAAACCATGGTTTCATCCAAGGAAGTGGAAGGGATAGTTACTTCCTTCATTAGGGCATTTGAAGGGATTGGTGGCAGGTGGTTCTCCTTGATTTGGGTGATAGAGGTAATAACATCTTCGATAATGGGCACATTATTGATGACATTGATTACATGTGCCTCATGCAAATTGGAGGATTCGAGTTGGTTTTCATGGTGTTGGGTTGAAGGTGAATGGTTTGGAAATGGTTTTCAAAAAATATCAAGGGATTGGTTTGAAGGAGCATTTGGGTTGTCAAACACAAGCTCCCCTTTATCAATTAAGTCCTGGACAATGCTTTTAAAAGTATTGCATCTATCGGTATCATGTCCAACAACCCGATGATAGTCACAATAATCATTCTCATTGTACCACCCGGGAAGGGGGCGAGAAGTATCAAATTGTTGAAGGGGCCTGATGGGTGGAAGTTGGATTAGATTGGCTTTGAGTAGTTTTTCCAACACCAATGCATAAGATTCCCCAATTAAGGTAAATGGTTTTGAAGGAACCAGGTTTTTAGTACAGTTTTGACGATTGGAAGGGTTGTTGGTTGGAGGTGTTTGGTTGACGGGTGGAAGAGGTACGGTTTTAAGAACGACTAAATGGGTTGATGCTTTCGCTTTAGAATTGGTTGGGTTCATGGTTTTGGTGGAGGATGACTCGGTGGATTTGAAACTAGAATTTTTATTTCGACGCTGCAACTTCCCTTCATCAATAGCACGATTTTCCAATTTACGGGCCATAGTAAAAGCTTCGTCAAAGGTCCTAAAGGTTTGGACTTGGAGAATTGGAGCAATGTGTTTAACACAACCCTGAAAAAATAATTCAATTAATTTGGGTTGGGGTAATTAAAAAGTGAGTTGATTAATGAGACCTCTCCATCTAGCAACGAAACCAACAATGGACTCATCTTCAAACCGTTTGATGGAGTATAGGTCTCTAATGGAAACATTTTTAGATATGTTTACAGAAAAGTGTTCCAAAAAAGTTCGTGCTAATTGAGAGAAAGAAAAGATAGAATGAGTGGGAAGAGCACTATATCAATCAAGGGCGGCCCCGGATAATGACATGGGAAAGGTTCGGAGGAGAAGAGCATCATCATAAGCAATCAAGTAACATGCATGTCGAAACCTCTTAAGTGTTGTTGAGGGTCCTCTTTACCTTGAAATTTAAAAAAATTGGGCAATTCCCATTGAGAAGGATAAGCATGAATAGGTACGGAGGGGTGGATAGGCTCATTAAAAATTTGGTCGTAAGACAAAATATTGGTTGAGGCAGAGATGGATGACTCCAAACTAGTCATTTTGTCCATGAGCATTTTGATTAGGTCGGGCTGGGGTTGAGAAACCACATAATTAAGAGATACATTTTGTTGAGGTTGGTTTGCAGCAACGTATGAATACGCAGCAGATGGCACCAATGAAGCCACATACTGATAGGTGGTGCCAAGAGGTTGAAATGGCAGCACATAAGAATTGCTTGGTATAAAAGGTTGGGTGGTGGTCGGTATGTATCCTTGTGGGTTAGGGACATACTGGTAAGTTGTCATAAGCACTTGTTGAGGAAAAGATGTGGTTGGTATGCTTGAGGTAAGAGTAAGTTGGGAAGGTTGAGGTTGGGTGGTTACCCTAGTGCTAGTTGGAGGAAGGTTTTGAGGTATGGAGAGCACTAGGCTTTGAAGTGGAACTCTGGTCGAAGGATTGGTTGCAACTGAAGGGAAGATAAAAGCCGAAGTGAAAGATAATGCCACAGTAGATGGGTCGTAGTGGTAAGGTTGAACCCCCATGGGGTGTAACTGGTGGTGTTTGGTTGGGCGGTGGAAGGTTGGTTTGGGTTTGGGTGGATGGGATGTTGAAAGAGATCTGAGTTAATGGTTGGGTTGAAGTGGTTCTTACCATAAGGTGGGATGGCATACCAAGAGAAGGCTCGGAAGACGGAACCGAAGCACGAGGGGTACGATGAGGCAGGGTGTTGAAGTAATGTTGCAAGGCAACTAGATTGTTGTCGAGAAAGGTGATGAAGTTTGGATCTCCTTCAGATACAGTTGAGATTTTGGAAGGAGATGGTGGTGGAGGAGAATGGTGAGGTGAACCATGGGGAGATTTATTCGCATTCGAGGTATAATCCATGGATGAAGATGAAGATGGTGGTTGGTTATTTTGATTTTTCACTTGTGTAGTCAAAATCATATGAAAATTTGGAAGTGGATAACTAACCTTTCACCTCAAATAATGAGCAATCAAAGAAAAGCCTAAAGCAAACAAAGCACACACTAAAAGCGCAATTAATTCTAAAATTTATTTTAAATCTCTTTTGGCTTATACCTTAAAAAGTATGAAAGGGAAAATTAGCTTATGATTCATGTATTAAAAAAAGCCGCCTAAGGATGGTTTCGAGTTAAGTTTTGGTGCTCAAAGAATCTGCACTAAATCGAGCACGTGGCTTAGTACTGGGGACTTGCTCCCCGCACTTCACGAACCTGAAGCCGAGTCAGGCCGCTTAGCCAATAGTTATCATTTGTCTAGAGTTTATACTCCACTAGAGAATGGAGTCGGTCCTCCTCTTAGTAGTGAAATATAAGTGAGATCGTTGAGTAGAGTAAGGTGATCCAAAGGGTGATGAAATCCCAATAGGCCTTGTCTCAGGTATGTTTTGATGTGTTCTTTGGTGCAGTGAGTTGGTAGTGTAACATATGTGTTCTACGATTTATTCATAATGCGGTTAACTAATCTAGGTGAAATAAGCATTAAATAGGCAAACAATAGATGCACTTAATTTTAACCTAAAATAAATTTTTGGTGTCTTTTCATGCAAATAAGGAACAATGCAATGAATGCAGATTGAAAATGCAACCCATCCCTAGAATGAAGATTGTATTTTTTATTTTGTTGAAATTTAAAGATTTGTAGAAATGCAAAAATATGAGATTCACTAATGCAACTATATCAAATAAACAGAATTATGAACCTTTAAGGGGTCCCACCTGGCGTGCCAAAATGTTTCCTATTTTTTCTTGATTTTTGTTTGTAAACGAGAAGTGAGAGAACAAGAGATAAAAGGTATGTACCTAGTAAATGTTGTGCTCGTTGATGACCAGATGAAGTGAGAACTCCTTTGGCTAGGGAAGAATGATCTGAAAATCACACTTTACGAAAATGGATTAATAAAATGATAAATGGGCTCCCTGGTTTGATAAAAACTATTTTTATGTCATTTTTGAAGAAATTTGTGCTGACACTTTTTGATGTTATCCTCGTTTACAGTAAAAATTGGGAAGACCATTTGCAACATGTGAAACAGGTACTCACAATTTTGGAACATCAGTTGTATGCCAAACCTTCCAAATGTACTTTTGGTGCTTGTGAGGTTGAATATTTGGGTCATCTGGTTTCTCATGGAGTGACAGTGGATCTTAAAAAAATCCAAGCAATGGTGGATTGGCCAATTCCTAAGACACTCAAGCAACTACGAGAATTTTTGGAGCTAATTGGTTACTATCACAGGTTTGTCAAAAATTATAGTAGCATTGCAACCCCACTCACCTCTTTGTTGAACAAAGACTCCTTTCAGTGGACTGATACAGCTACCAAGGCATTTGAACAATTGAAATTGGCTATGTGCACCACTCCAGTATTGACCACTCTTGATTTTTCCAAGACTTTTGTAATGTGATGCATCTGAGTATGATATGGGTGTTGTACTCATGCAAGAAGGTAGACCACTTGCCTTTGAAAGTCGTCAACTAAAGGGTAAAAATCAGCACAAACCCATCTATGAGAAAGAAAATGATGGTCATTTTGCAAGCAGTCAAACAATGGAGAGTTTATTTGACGGATCGTCACTTTCAGGTAAAGACTGATCATGATAGTCTCAAATATTTTTGGAACAACGATTGTCATCTTAAGAACAACAGAAATTGGTAACTAAGATGTTAGGCTATGATTTTGAAATAGTCTACCAAAAAGGCAAGGACAATGTGGTGGCGGATACACTATCCAAAAAGGATGAATCAGTTAAGGCATTGTTATGTGTCATAACCATTTTACACGTTGATTGGCTAGAAGAAGCACGATCATAATAGAAAAATGATAGTGTTACCCATGATTTGATTCAAAATCTTCAGCAAGGTTTAAGTGGATTTAAAAAATTCATATGGAAGGGTAATGCATTATGGTATAAAGACAGATTATACCTATGTAAGAATTCTCTTCTTAAACAAAAAATCATTCGAGAACTTCATGCAACTCCACTTGGGGGTTATTCAAGATTTTTGAAAACCTATCACAGAATCAAGCAGGATTTTTTTTGGAAATGACTCAAGGGGTATGTCCAAAAATATGTGGTTGAATGTATGATCTGTCAACAAAACAAAGGTGAAACCATTAAAACCCTAGGTCTTTTACGGCGTTTATTCATCCCTAGCCAACATTGGGAAGATGTGTCTATGGATTTCATTACAAGGTTACCGAGATCTGATGGTCAAAATGTTATCATGGTTGTTGTAAATGGTCTTAGTAAGTATGCTCATTTTTGTTCTTTATCACAGTGATTTATTGCTAGTACAATAGCTTCTACTTTTCTCAATACATTTCAGACACTGCATGGTACCCCTAAGATCATTGTTGGTGATTGAAATCTCATTTTCACTAATAATTTTTGAATTGAGTTATTTGCATGTTTGGGCACCCAGTTGGCTCATAGTTCATCCTCAATCTGATGGACAAACTGAGGTAGTCAACAAATGTCTGGAAGGATATCTTCGTTGTTTTATTTTTTATAAATTGGGTAAATGGTTTCATTGGTTGCCACTTGTTGAATGGTGGTATAATACTTATGTTCATAGTTCTTCCAAAATGTCTCATTTTATGGCATTGTATGGGTACCACCCTCCATCCATCACTTCAACCTTGAAGGTCCATCCTAAGGTTCGTGGAGTTGAGGAACATATTCACCATCAATAGGAGGTCCTTCCAAGTTTGTGTGAAAATTTAGCTATGGCCCAGAATCGCATGAAGCAACAAGCAAATCAACACCGAAGTGAGAGGCATTTTGACATTGGTGATTGGGTCTTTGTTCGATTGCAACCATATAAGCAAATGTCATTGAAGCAACAAAAAAAGAATAACAAGTTGTCTCCTAAGTATTATGGGCCTTATCAGATCTTGCAAAAGTAGTGTGGCCTACAAGTTAGTGTTTCTTTCATCCACTCGCAGACATCCAATATTTCATGTATCATGCCTAAAGAAAGTCATTAGACACAGAGTTGTTATTCAAACAGAATTACCAGAATTGGATGAAGAAGGCAGAGTTGTTCTTGATCCTGAGGCGATCCTTCACATGTGCACTAAGCAGCTGCGATCCAGAGCGATTACAGAGTCCCTAATCAAATGGAAGAATCGGCCATGTGAAGATGCCACTTGGGAGGTTGAAGCATTTGTGCAACATCCAGAGTTGCCTCAACGTTGAAGACAACGTTGTTTTGAAGGGGAGAGGCATGCTACGCACTTAACTGTTGGTGTGCCTAGGGATATGTGTGGCCGACTTGTGGCTTACATCCCTCTTTTATATGCTTGTTACATTTCTCTATGTTCTTAGATAAGTCAGCCTATGTAATAACCATGGTTAAGTAGACTATATATAAAAGGTAGTGGTTAGTCTTTAATCATCATATATCAAGTATTTTGCTCTTATTGCATTGTTGGAGGTTACCCCCTCGAAGTGGCTTTGCTATACTATCTAGTATTTTGCTTTGCTATCAATTATTGTTGTGTGATCTCTCATATCTGTTATTTCTGTGTGAATTTGTGCGAACATGTAAGTAATTTCATTACATCGCAATCCGTTGACGAACAACCCAACCTTGTTTGTGTCTTGGAATTGGAAGACCTTGTTTATTACATCAAAAAATCTACAATTGTAATCCCATTTAGCCTCTCCATGTTTCTATATGGTTTCCTTGAGATCTTAAATACTCTGGTCGGCACACATCAACTTTTTCAATTCTCCAATGTACCATAATTTTTGTAAATAAATTCAAGGGCTTGGACAATCAATGTTCCTGTGAGTTTGTAGTGGTGTTTGGCCTCATCTGTTGTGATACCCTTGGATTGCCACTTCATTTTGCATGTCAATAAAAATTTCTCTAATTCTGTAGAATTATCATATGGCTATAATGTTACAAAAGTTCCAATAGGGAGTGTCGTTGTCCCTAAAAGCAAACTACTTACACTAGGTTTACTGGGTGATTGCATTGTTGCGTTCGAACTTGTTTTGATATTGATGTGTATGTTCGATAAGATTAAAATATTTATTGTGTCGACGTCACTATCAATTTCCCTCTTATGTCTATCTAGATTCTTTGGGACTTTTCCAAACCACTTTCTTGTATGCTTCTAGTTTACTGATCTCTATAATTATTGTAGGCATAGGGGATGCGTCCCTACAAAGTGAATGAACTAACCCTGGGGAGTCAATAATAACCACCCCTGAACCTAGCCTAGACCCTTCTTCCATTAGTGCATCATGGAAAGGTTGACCTTCCCATTCTAGATAAATACGTTGCCGTTATAATTGCTCACTAAATCTACTGCTAAGTTGCTCTATCTACTCTTCAACGTCCTCTACATGGACTCTTTGTTCTCTATCCCATTCATAATCCAAGTCGGTTTCATCTTCCCCATTGTTCCTTGTGTTCTCAGTTTCCCCAAGCTCCCTCTGAGCTCTGAATTTGGTCTCTATTGGTGGTATATTTTCTTCCATTCTCTTTGAAGTTCCTTGACTACTTCTATTTGCATCTAACTTCAGTCTTCCATCTTCAACAAGGTTTTGTTTACTCAATCATTTATGTTGTTAAAGCTCCCATTGAAGCCCCATAATCTTCTTGGCATATGTTTTCATTGAAGACATTTCTTCATATTCATTGCACTAAAATTTGATTAAATTCTTGATCTTGTGGGATTTTCATCTTGTTACTCAAGTAACATCCATGTCAATACCCTCTAGGATAAAAGTATTCACATTCACTTGATTTATACAAATCAATTTACTAGTCTCTCTACAATCAGATTTGTCTTCACCATGGGGGAAGAGGCTAGAGGGTGAAAAGCCCAAAGTGGTGGATCACATTAGTGTTCCTTCCCCTACTAACAAATGCTTACAACATTTGTGTGCTAAGTGGGTCCCCTTGCCTTGTGATTATTACCAAAATACATGAGGAAAAATGTCATTGGAGTAATAACTATTCATAGAGGTCATATTTAGATGACTTAAACACGCACGAGTAAAATCCCACAAATGTTGACTTAAACACATACAAGTAAGATCCGACAAAAGAAAATAATAGTCTATTTAAATTGCTCAAGGAAGCCTTCAATTGCTTAACAGATTTATCTTGAAATTTTGATTAAGAATTAGGCCAATAAATGAAATAATTAATCCATGGTTTGAATTACAGAAACATTTTGTGGCATTATCAAAGTCACCTTGAAGCTCAGTTCAAACTTCTGAAAGAATCGTTGAAAAGAAGGCATTATTATCTGTTAAGACTTCAATTACTTAACGGATTGATCTTAAAATTTTGATTAAGAATTAGGCCAATAAATGAAATAATTTATCCATAGTTTGAATTACGGAAACATTTCCTGGCATTATCAAGGTCACCTTGAAGCTCAATTCAAACTTCTGAGAGAATCATTGAAAAGAAGGCACTATTATCTTGCAAAGGAAGCTCTTAGGAGCATACTGACCTGATCTTTACCAATAGTTAACTATCCTGCTCAAAAAATCACATTTCTTACAAGAAGTCTTCAAGCACATCCTAAAATTCTCCTACCTTGGAAACTTACTGTTGAATTGTAACTTCCATAAAGATTACCCCAGCCTTATAATTCTATACTTTTTGTCTCTCAGAGTCCTGTAAGTTCCCACTGCCTCATAATAAGCTTCCCTTGAATATGATTAATGTCCTCGACATTTTCATCCTATATAGGTCTCAATGAAGAACCGTGACTATTATTTTCCAACATCAAAGAAACTTGCATGGGTCTAAAAAATTAGGGCACCAATGCTGGTCGTGCCAATTAATTTCATGTTGATTACACCATTAGAAATTTTACTTTTAGCTCTCTTTTATTGAATCATTTGAATCTTTTTTATCCCCTATTTACCTCAGAACAGACTTCCTGATTTTTCTTACAAGAGCTGCTATAAGATTACAGAAGTTGCAGTGGTGGCCTGCAGGCACTATCGTCAAAGTTTTCCATCTTTCTTATTTATTGCATTAATTTCAGATGTGTTAAAAGGTAGGAGCGGTGGCCTGCAGGAACTATCGTCAAAGTTTTCCATCTTTCTTATTTCTTGCATAAATTTCAGATGTGTTAAAAGGTAGGAGATATTGCATCCTAAATCAGTCAAAGCTAAGTGCCCATCAACTTGACTGTATCACAAAGCTTCAAAAATTAAATGAATTTCAGAACCTCGGGCATCATAATATTGAGAAAATAATGCTGTATGACCTGTCAAGCAGCTAATTGTGGACACAACTCAGGAAAAATTAACATCCTCAAAAAGGCCTAAAGAAAGAAAGAAAGAAATTATATTAATGTCAACAAATGACCAAAAGTGGGTCAATGGGACTGAAGGAAACAACCATTAGCAATAGAAAGTTCTAGGAAGAGAGAATCCAAGAGGTGAACCAAAGAAATAAAGTACAAAGACAAAATAGAACAGCATGTCACTAACACAAGTGACAAAGAACCATTACAAATAGCAGTGAGGGCAAACAAAAGCCCCAAGAGCATGTGCCAAGCAAACACAGAAGCTACAAGGAGCCTATGTTGAATAAAAGAGAAATGAAGAAACACAACAGCAATGGAAACATGATCAGAAACCGGATTGGGATAGGTTGTGCATGAGAAACCGGATTTCCCTAAATACATATAATTTTTATTTTATTTTTTTTAAATCCACAAATTCAGCGATATTTTACATTTTCATATTATAATTTTAACTAATTAATTTTTTTATTGTTAATAATTTAATTAGTTTAATATTAAAATTTTAAACTTTAGAACAAAAATTCAAAAATTTAAAACACAAAGAAATGGCCCTGAAATGCCATATCCATGGCATCACCATTTTGGACCGTTTAAATGCACCACGGATGTCAGTGTGGCGTTTCTTGTTTCCATGGCATGCAGCAATACTCTAGCTCAAGCCAATGATTAGCAGGTTCCCATCTTTAGGACCTATGCCTTGAATGCCAATCAATTGAATTCTCTGCCCAATGGCCTGCAACAGCCCCTAGTTTGGCAACTCAGGAGGCCTACAAGAACACCGGATGGTGACTCCTCAATCAAAATATTTTCAAGAAGAAAAAAGCAAAACAAAACCAGTACTCTGCTTTCTCTTTTGTAAATGTGGATGATATGTTTATCTATCTTGAAATACCTCAACTAGCTATGTTATATGTCTTGGTTCTCTCTTAGTCAGCTTTATAGTCTTCCTCTCTCAAGTTTTATATTTAATTGCACTTATATTTAGCTAGCTGTCACCAGATCGCCCTTGTTGGCAGTCCCAGTCATGCTACCTCTTGGCCAGGTTTTCAAATGTATTAAGCTCTTTCTGCAGTCCACTCTTACATCACCCGATTTTGTTTGTAAAGGGGGTGTATTGTATAGTTTTTGTTACCGCTTTCTGTCTTAAAATTCCAAGTGCTATAAAAACATAAACCCAGTGGATAGCTGCAAATATAGCTCTCTTCTAAAGTAGTATATTTCGAGTTCCCCAGGAACAGAGATGCTGTTGAGAAACCTAACTGAGCATGGGCCATGCCCTTGAGCTTATTAGACGTTTGATCAAACAGGCATTTGACACCTGCAGAAAAAGTGGAATTCGGTTTCTTTATTGTGATTCTACTAATTCATGACCATGTCCTCCTTTTTCTTTTATCATGAATCAATAATTCATTTAAATTTTTTAAAAAGAAATCAGTTTTCTATATAGAAAAATTATATTTGTTTATATATTCTAAATCCCATGTCCAATGTGCTGTTTCCTGATAGTTGCGGATCTATCTAACCATCCTAAAATGCATCTTAGAATTTCTTTCTCCCTCTCCTCAAAACTTGGTATAGCATCGTTACTAAGGAAAAAGAGTTTCTCTTCACCAAAATGGGGTTCACTATGATATCAGAGGGTAAATTTTCCATCCTTCCTGCAGGTAAAGTTGGACTAATAAAGAAGCCTATTTATCAAAACGACTATCCAAGTTGAACAGAACTTCACTAAGATTAATGAATTTCGTTTCATTAGCATAAATCCAAAATGCTTTCATAAGATATGGGAGTCTTTACAGATTCTGTATTGGCCGAACCTAACCTTGAGATGCAGAGTCTTCTATAAAAAGCCTCAAATTTAATTTTCTTAATTTTATCTGAATTTTTAGTTGGTGAGGCTCAAGGGCTCAAAATTCAGCCTACTCATTAACTCTCTCAAGTTCAAGATCGCTTGCAGAGCAATTCCCCAGCACGGATACATACAGATTGCTAGGGATGGAAAATCCAGTGATAAGAAGATTACACCTCATTGCATGAAGAATCACCCCAGCCACGGTAAAAAAATCCCAATAATCTTACCTCTCCATACAGTTTACTCTTTCGAATTGAGCATAGGTCATAATGCCTCAAACAATTGTGTTTAATTAAATCTATCATGACAAGTATTACGCGCCCTAGAGTCTTCTCAACGAGGTGAATTCAAGAGAATTGATCCATATTTACTTTCAATTTGAATAAAATGAATCTAACACCATTTAGAAACCTTAAAGCAGATACGATCTCTAAATTGTAGATTGTTAAGAGTTTCTATACCCATCATCTGACCTTCAAAGATTTAGTAGGTTACTGACACTTGGGAAGGCATTTTTCCAAAAATAACCCCAAGCCTAAAATATGAAAAAAAATGTAGAGATGAAAGTCCAACTCATGAAGAATGCTGGCTCACAAAGGGCCCCACCAAGGTTCGATTCCTCGAAGGTACCTAATAAGATATGACATCAAGTGCAATGCAGGATGACTTTGATACCTCTCAGTAACTTGGCACTAAGTCAAAGGAGACCAGTTATTCCTGCACCTGATAGCAACAGGTTGGTTTATTCTCCAACAAAAAGAAAATAATTGATATTTGTTTATGATATAATTCAAGGAAGAAAATGTTGTGAGTACCTTATTGTTGGCTGCCTGCCAAAGTCTATGCTTTGTTGTTGTGAATATGAGATTCATTAGGCAAGGATCTCATGCAAGCTACGTTATCGGATACGCCTGTAAGCCCCAACTGGTACAGGTACGGTATGTTTGGGTACGGGTATCAGGGGTGGTACGCCAGCCCTACGCCCCAGCCCCTACGGGTACTGCTGGTTACGTCTGAGGACGTACCCAGGCATACCCACAGGGGCTGGGGCGTACCCTGGGCATAGGGATGGCGTACCCCCAAAAAAAAAAAGCGTATTTTATAATTTTTTTTCCTCCTTATTTTGCCGGTCAAAGTCAAATATGGACCTCAAAAAACGTTTAAAAACATTTTAAAGTGCATTTGCAACCCTAAAAGCATGAATCACACTCATTTTATCAAAAGATAACAACACTTTACCTTTCATTGCATTTTTACCTCCCAATGCATATTTGTTCACTCTTGCTATTTCAATGGCTGGCTGTGTTTTCAAAACATGAGCCTCAGTCGATTCATCTGTATCTTCTTTATTAGGGCTGTATATAACAGCTATGAAGGTTTGTCAGATCAATTCAGCAAGTCTTCCAGTTATTTGATCGTGTTTCAGCCTTGCCAAAATAAAGGGAATAAATTTCTGTAACATGATCAAGATGAGGGAGAGGTTGAAATCAATAATTTCTTTTTTTCTTATCCTCTATGTCCCAAAAATATGGTTCTCCAATACTCTTTTTGTGCAGTACATACAATAAGATCATTTGCACAGGTATAATACGAAAGCTCAACTAGTGAAAAAGCTCAAAGAAGAGAATAGGCCATGGTCTTAAGTTGATTTAACACCAGGTATCTCATTGTAATCTTCACCAAACTGCAGAGAATGCATTTTCTTTTGTCTTTATTTTTGTCCATACATTGTAACATTTGCACTATGTACTTGTAATAAGACTAATCTACATTCGACAATTGAAAATTATGATATTTGGCATCGAATTATTAGTATTTTTTGTGGTTATTTAACTTATTATGTTTCCTCTATGCATATTATGTGGTTAATTTTGCTTATATGGCTAAATTTTTATATTTTTTATTTTTAATATATATTTTTGTACGGCCGTACCCAAACCCCAAAAAAACAATCCCCCGTATCCACATACCCGATACTTGTACCTGTACCCGTATCGGCTACTTAGCATGCAAGGGGCTATGACTCATTCTCCAACATAAAGAAAATAATTGATGTGTGTTTATGATAAAATTCAAGGAACAAAAGCTTGCAAGTACCTTATTGTCGGCTGCCTGCCGAAGTCTTTAAACTAGTATGGGATTCCATGATTCTTCAATTTTTTTGCAATGCATGCGGCTGAGGAAAGTTAGCAGAATCTTAATGAAAATATTATTTCAAGAAAATATTTGATTGTAAATAGGATTACAACTGCAGATCTTCAGTTCCCCACTGCTTCCTGCCTCTAAAAAGTCTTCTCCTAAACAATACTCGCTCTTCATTTTTAGATGTAGATTTTTTCCCAACAGTTTTTAAAGTTTAGTTGTTGAAAAGCTACCAGCAAAAATAAACACAATTGTAGCACCCCTGCATAGGACCCCTATCTTAAAGTTAGAAGTTCCTTTATAACAAATTCAAATTATATTCATAGTTACATAAAGTTAGAAGTTCTTTTATAACAAATTCAAACTATTTCATAGTTACCTAAAGTTAGAAGTTCATAACAAATTCATATTATTTTCTTAGTTACCTAAGACTCCAGGTTGATGGGATGGCTACTAAAATAATAAATACATATTAAAAATATACAAATATACTAAAAAATAAAACTCGAAGAAAGTTGAAACTAAAATAAATTGAAATTCAAATAACCAAATTAAATTTAAACAATATGAACAAATTACTAGATAAAACCATTATGATTAATAATTAATCCAAAATCGTAAATGATAGAGATACATCAACAATAACATGCTAAGTCGAGATGTCAATAAAAATGACCAATCTTAAATTTCACCTCTATTTGACTGTTATACAGGAGTTTTTCTTCTTGCTTGGAGAAGGCAATAAAAAAAACATAATATTTTAGGCATATGGTACAGTTTGGAGCTTGTTCTTTTTGACCCGGAAAGATTTTTCGAGCCCGATGCAATGGTGCACCTAGATTGAGACTATTTGTCACAAATTAGAAGGAAATTTGTCGATAATGTAGTGGAGTCTTTAATCAGTATGCTAGGCATTATTTAGATAAATATATTTAAGATATTTGTACTAGTATTTATATCTTTAAATAAAAACTACAATTTCTGACATCACCCCCAAAGCATGGGTCTCCTATACTAGTTCCCTCTATGATGTTCTAGTCCATCCTACTGTCACTGCCCCCACTCCATGATCCTCCTCTGGTTTCTCCACTTCTGATGAAAGCCAACCTGTATCCTATACCCTCTTATCTAAAATCCATTTTAGAATGCTCTACAATGATATTCTGAAATTGAATATTAATTTCCTTATAAAATAATCAGGTTACTTCCTTTCAATAATTACTCAATTATTCCTTCCATCCATAATATCTAATGATGCTTTAGCTGGAAATGTAAACCCATCTTCTAGACCAGTACAACTTTCAGATTTGCAGAAAATATTAAGTAACCTGGTTCAATCAGATGTGAGCTTACCAGGGGTACAAGATATAGGGCCAAGTTTAGGAGATATTTTGAAGCCTGAATTAGTTCTACCGATGGTGGAACATTTCCCTTTAGAAGATCGACTGACCTCCTATTTACCAGAGGGCATGTAGACTCGTGAAGCCTTTGTGGAATTAGCTTTATGTTTAAAATCCGCAGGCTTGCATGCTCGGCCACTTCAAAAGCTCCAGCCTGTCACGGTTGATAGTAACAAAGGCTCCCGAAAGCAAGACTGACAGCATATAGCAATGTATACCATAATTATGAAACTGCCTTTGTGTTAGACTCCTCTTATACCAAAATTATATGCTGACATCAAACTGCAGAGTCCAACAGGCCCGAGAGCCAACTTGGACAGTGGGCTGTTGTGTCTATATTTTCTAATTATTTGTCTTTGTTTCACAATTCCAGTATAATTTACTCTCTGTCTCCCTGTCAGTCTTACACCCCTAAAACCAATCTTTTTATTGACGTCGTGTAGTCTCCTAAAATCTTTATTACAAAAACAGTAGGGCACTCTTGTTTACACAGCAGTCTTTCATTTCAACCAGCTCGCAAAGGCAGCATACATCAACCGTTGCACATGTGGAGGTATTTCTCTTTAAATATAATTATGAATAATTGGAAAAAAAAAAAAAAAAAAAGGCCAGTTTTCCCCTGGATCACAACGCCACTTCGAGCCACAGCTGCATACACCTTGTTGCCACATAATCCGTCCAAAAAAAATTGCTGATGGAGCATCATTGACCGAGACACGAGCAAGCCAAAGTCACATATTTTCAATTTACAGTCCGCATTTGCCAAAATCGCGATGAAATACATTTGCTGTGTGGATGTACTTCACGGCTCTAAGAAGCTGGTATAAGAAAAATCGATAGTGCTCAGGAGTGAGATCATCATTTGATTTGTTAACTTGGTGAAGGTCTGACTCCATCAACTTAAACACAACATATATATCTTTGAATTCTCTTCGAGATGGAGGAAGCATAATGTGCTTAATCTCAACTATGTCAGGATGACGAAGCAGCCTAAGGAGCTTGATTTCTCTTAGAATCCGAGTTGCATAATCCGAGTTGCATCAGAGACATGTTCAAATACATCATTAATCTTCTTAATAGCCATTCTCTCGTCTGTATGAGTATCAATTGCAGAACCTACTATGCCATAACTTCCCTTGTCAACAACCACCTGTATCTGGTACCTATTGGCCTCACCATATTCTGTGAAAAATTCTATTTCCAGCAAGCTCTATTCAAATAACCCCTCTGCACTTTCAACAGGCTACAATATCTAGCATAACCGGAAGGAAAATACTCTGCAGCCTGGCCGAATGGCTTCTTGACTCCTCTCTTCTTCTAGAGGGGATCTTTCTTCTTCTTGGTTCTGCGTACCACTGTCCTCTTCCTTCTCTTCTATATTTAATTTTTTTTCTTGTTTTGCTATATTTTTGTTTTTAAAAACCTCCTTCAAACCTCCACGCCCAACTTGGGCTCAGGCAAAACAAATACAGTTTTTGATTTTCCAGCATATTCTAATATGAGAAGATTTATCACCAATGTTATCTTACGGTTGAAAATCTTTCAACCATTCCCCTCATTTCCTCAACAACTCAACAATCATTTTTTTCACTTTTACTTTTTACAATTACTCCTTAATTTTAACATTTGAGAGGCAAAATACAATAATTTGAAATTCGTTGCAGATGCTCCTGCATCAACTTCTTCCATCAAGAGAGCTATTTTGAAATTGTGCATCAACAAAGCAGCTGATTGTGAAGGTCTCAAAGCTAAGTTCATCAAATATGGTGTGGATTCCCTTGCATTCCCCCTTGCCACTCTCTTTAATAAGGTGGTGTATTCAGGTTTCCCTCAGTCATGGTTCCAACACATTATTCACCCTATTCATAAGTGCGGAGGTCTCTCTATCCCTAGCAACTACAAGACCATTATGATTGGGCATACATTTGCCAAACTTTATGCCACGTGTTAGACATGCAGTTGTTAGAGCACTTGGAAAGGAATAATATCAAAGCTAGGGGGCAGGTTGGCTTCAGAAGGAACTATCAGACTATCAACCACATATTTACACTTTAGGCTATTATTGAAGAAGCTCGTCACAAATCTTCCGAAGTCTTTTGCTTTTTGTTGACCTCAAAAAAGCCTTTGACTCAGTTCTAAGACACCTACTTTTCTAGAAGTTGAAACAATTATTGGGTAGATTTATACTTCTCATGATTTTTTTGACTTCGTGAAAATTACCATTGGGGTCAAGCAAGGATGTCCTCTCTCACCTACCCTATTCAACATCTACATCAATGAGATAGAAGAGTTTCTTCGGCAGCATATCCATATGGATGATGGTTGTATTTTGCATGAGGTGCTTTAGCTATCCTTATTTATGTTGACGATGTTGTCCTCTCACACTCTACCAAGGGCTTACAACGGTAACTTGATGCCCTAGCTCATTTCTGCAAACTCGAATAATGTGTGGTCAACCTTAATAAAACTAAGGTCATAAACTTCAATATCTCCAAGCACTCTCTCCAGATTTTAGTTTTCTACAAAGTGGAGCTTCTAGAGATCACATCGTACACTTATTTGGGGGTCCAATTTTCTGGTCCATGCTTTTGAAGTCTATCTCTCATTCGCTCCTTTGCAAGATGTATGCCTCTCTTTCTGTCTTTAGAATGTAAGTGTTTCCAAATCCACTTCCAGGACATCCCTTCCAAGTTGTGCCTTTTTTATATGATCATCAAACCTACAATTTTATATGGTTTAAAGGTGTTGGGATCTAACTTGGGGGCCGTTGATTGAGCCCATATTGAGAGGGCCCAAACTCTCATTGTTACAATGCATGATCCATTGCAAGAGAACAACTCCTCAACACATCATCCAAGCTGAATTTTCAGCCTAACTGTTATGCCTTGAGACTATCTTCAGGCTTACTTTCTACATCCACATACTCAGGTCCTTGGGGGACTCAACTTATGATCG
Source organism: Torreya grandis (assembly GCA_037957365.1). NCBI lineage: Eukaryota > Viridiplantae > Streptophyta > Pinopsida > Cupressales > Taxaceae > Torreya > Torreya grandis. The sequence goes on from JARHVA010000808.1 coordinate 206,220, forward strand.
TGAGAGATATCCATACTTAGCACTTTACTCTTCAAAGAGGATTGCTTCACTAGTCCCCACCAGACATTGACATTGTTGGTACTTTGACACTAGGTTGTTCCTTTCGATTGGCATCTCTATTGATTGGCTACCCCCTTTCATGTATTCCCTAGACACCCCCTTGAGCTCATTCCCACAAAGGATGTCATCAATAGAGCTGCCAAAGAGGACATCTACAGGCAATATAGCTAGGCCACCTAGATATCCTCCCTTGAGCTACACAACCCCAAGCTTGCTTTCTACACTGCGCATTTCTTACAAGTAGTCGATAGTATTATTTGTCACCCTCACTATCTCCAGTGCCATTGGTCCCACCGCTTGAGGTTTCCCCTTGGCCAAATAAGAGAGTGTTCTCACCAACTACGAGTTGAAATAGCTCACCACATTCTTCATTAAGACTGAATCTACCATCTTTGTGGCCTCCAAGAGGTGGAGACTGAGGAACACTTCATTTTTAGATGCTCCATTTACTACAAGTTTCAAGGAAGATATCATTGCCTCTACAAGAACTCAGCCAACACTCTATCCACTTTCTTTAGATATGCAGACCAACAATGTCTGGCTCTTTATCTTCGTGAGGTTGTCACCCTTCAACACAAATCACTACAAGAGGAGCCTAGAGGCTCTGGAGCCCCCATGTTGATCGCCTCTTTCTTCCAACCCATCCAAGTGATTGGCAGCACTTAGCACCCTTTGGACACCGATGCATCACACATCAAAGCTGGTAGATCAATTAGACGGTGCTTTTCTCAACATATCATTACTACTCTAATCCCCCAGCCTGTTCTCCCTTGGCATCGTGGCCCTGTTTTTTCCTGTCAACGTGGCTCTGCTCCTTTTCTAGTGACATTTATCTACTACTTACTAGTTGCCCCCAGACCATAGGGGCACACTCACATTACGGGTTTCTTTTATATTACAGGTAGTGCATTGGCCTTGGACGTTAGGGGAGATTCTAAAGGAAGTGTTTTGCTTCCCCCTAGGATTTCCCAACCTGGCCCCTCCGACACTAGGTACTCCCCGACAAGCAGTATCAGAGATTTTCACAGTGTTTGATGATGGGCTAGATGACTCCTCCACTTTAGGGACAAATAGAGATTTTCGATGAGGTCTTCCACTCTTCATCAGTGCATGCTTTTGGGGGCTCTTGTCCGCCCTTCATTTTTATTTGTATTGGTTCGATTACCACCTTTATTAGTGGCACACTGCTTTACTTTGTCTTGTGTACTTGTATTTCTTTTTTGGCTTCTTGGATTCTCTTTTTCTTGAACTTTCTATAGTTAATTGATGTATCTTCAAGTCCCATTGACCTACTTTTGGTCATTTGTGGACATTAATATGTTTTCTTTCTTTCTTTCTTTCTTTAGGAAACCTGTGAAAATAACCACGGATATACCTTCCCATTTCTAGACTGGGATGGGAAGGGTTGTAGTAAACCTGTGGGGGAAGTGTGCTCTGCTTTGTTTTGTTGGCAAGTAATACACTCTTTAACATGCCTGAGAACATCCTCCTTGAGGCACTTCCAAGAAAACCTCTCTGTTGGTTGCCTAAAATTTTTGTAGAATCCCAGTTGACCAGCTAGGGGTGCATCATGAAAACTCCTCAGAATTTTCTCCTTCATTTTGGACTCAAGTACACAGAATATTTTGTTCTTATACAATATAAGGTCACCCACCACAATATCCCTGCCATCCTTCACATTCCCATCCAACACGCTAGTAGCAAAGGCATTCTTGGCATTTTTGGCCATAATAAAAGCCTTCCAAGCAGCAAAAATAGAAGAAATAGCATAGAAAGTAGGTATATGGCAAAGAACATCAACAACCACATTCTTGTTACCCTTCATGTACTCAATGTCCAAATTATAAGCTTGAAGCTAGCTTACCTACTTCCGTTGCCGATCATTTAAATCACACCAGCCAAGGAAGAATTTCAAATTGTTGTGGTCTGTTCTCCTCATTATAAGCTTGAAGCTTATTTACCCACTTTTGTTGCAGATCATTTAAATCATGTTGGCCAAGGAATAATTTCAAATTGTTGTGGTTTGGTCTTCAAATTATAAGCTTGAAGCTTACTTACCCACTATGCTTGTCCACGATTGTCTAAATGTCAGCATGATAAGTATGGTGCCCATCTGAAGGTACGGTAGGCACACCTTTCGTCACAAAGCAACTAGTTGCCCATAAAGCTTGTTCCTTATGGAAAATCCTCTCCATTCTCTTCGTTTTAGCTCCCTGTGATGAGTCATCATGTATGCCCTTAAGTACCACGTGTCTCCCCTATGACTTTAACTTCATATCCATGGACTAATAATTCAAGGAAAATTCCCCAAGGGAATGCAGCCATTTTATACCCAAAACAATGTGTGCTTCCGCCAACCCAACAACCTAGAAGCCATCACATACTGTATAATCACCTAGAGATAACTTGAGCTTCCAAATTACCTTAATGCATGGGATAGTGAAACCATCAACAACAGTTACATTGAACCTTGAGAAGTCCTCCGCCTTCAATCTCCTCTTGGCCATAAGGCCCTCATCAATAAAATTGTGTGTAACCCCACTATCAATAAGCACAGTAATCTGTTGTACGGATAACTCTCCATGAACTCTTATTGGATGATAGCATGGTGCTCCTGAAAGAACTACAAGTGTATCTTTGCTAGTGTTGGTATTATCCTCCATCGACTAATTGGGCTCATGCTCAGCAAACTGCTCCTTTGTTGCATGTTGTTGTTTTGATTCATCAATTTCATAACCAGCTGCCTCCTAATCAATTACTACGTCAATGTAATGGACTTAGCCCTTGCCAAGGCATCTATGACCCAACTACCAATGCTCCTTGCACGTAAAGCACAACCTTTTTCTTTGAAGTTCATTCCTAGTTTGCTCTTCAATCGTTTTAGCCATAGTGGGGGCAGTGGGTGGAGTGTAGCTCTTTGAGGGTATGAATTAAGCTTGTTGCCTTGCCATCCTCCTTTCTGAAAAATCCCTCTCTATTGCTCGATAGTAGGTACCCTATGCTGAGACAAAAATTTGCTCCTAAGCATAAAAGGCTTGAGTGTCAATGCTTTCTTAATAGCATCCAGTAGTGATGAGGGTGCAAAGGCCTTGACTAAACCTTTAATGGGCTCAAATAAACTCTCGCTAAAGAGGAAAGAAATTCTCCTTTCCGATACATCGGGTACCATGACTGCAACTCTTTGAAATTCAGCAACATATGACTTCGCTGAATTATGTTGTTTGATTCTAGCAAGCTCCCTGAAGTACTCCTCATCCTTCCATTCAAAGTGATCCAAGAAACTCACGTTGAAGTCATCAAATGTATGTACAAGGTTGTGACTCTGATTACTCAAACCGTGGTGCCACCAATCATAGCAACACCCTCCAAATGCAATGTAGCGAACTGTATGGCATCCCCATCCACCATAAGGCTGAGTATAAATTATGTAACTTCAACAACCATGCCGAAGCAAATATTTTGTCGTTGCCAATGAAATTAGGAGCATTAAGTTTATTCACTTCATGTAAATTTTTCATGTCACCATTTCGATTGCTACCATGGGCTCTACCTCCTTGTTACTTATTCCTGAGTATTTCTAGGAAATTGACAACCAATTTCCCTAGATACTCCATAAAGAGTACATCTAACTCCTCTAAAGTAATTGTCTCAAAATCTCATCTTTCATTCCTTTGTATAAAGATGGGCTTAACGGGTTTTAGAATGGGATCCGTTTGACTAACCGTTGGTCGACTATGTAAAGTTGAGCTTCCTCCTCTTTGAAATGTATTAGTAGGGTCTAGATTTTGCAAAGTAATGGTAGTGGGAAGTTACTATGAAGATATAACATTGAGGTCATTAGGTTTGTCATTCTTTCTTGACCCCTTTGAATCCTTATCAAGGTATTTTGAAATAGATCTACCCTTTTCTCATCCGTCTGAGTTCTCCCGTTTCTTTCCATGGTTCACAGGCCAGCAGAAAATTGGCTCAAATACCACCGTTATGACCTCTATCTATTTTTTTTATTTTATTTTAATCAGAATGATGCCAGGAAGAAAAACAAGTACTGCATAAACAAAGTAAACCCTAATAATAACACTGGAACAATATTTATTGATAAAAATATGCTTGAATACATCAATAGAGAAATAATAATAGTGTGCAACTAATAAAAAATCAGGCATGTGGCGGAAGATCTTTCCCGAATGAGAATTGATGCCACTGTATAATGTTGTTCCTGGCACCCCACTAATTAGATTGCCAATTAAAAAAAAATACTTTCAGTCCAATGCAATCTCTGGATGAGATTTTCCACGAGAAACTAGAAGGGTTTCATCCTCTAATTTTTGGATCCAAGGGTTTTCATTGGATCTATAAATGAGCTTTGCCTATTGTAGCCACCCACTCTAGGTCTGAACACATGTGAAATGACCATACATTGATGCTCTCAAGGTTTGGCAACCTATTGACATACTCCCAACCCCAGGGACATAACTTTAGTTTCAAATAAAAAAGATTATTTTTATTCAATATATGACACTGATATCGCTTAATAATCAAGTACCACATAACACAGTGCTAGTGTAGTAACATTAAAACGCCTAAGTAGTCAATAAAACTTGACCTCTCATCAGTAAATCAACCATAGCTTGAGAATTACTCGCTAGAAAGACCTGAGATAAAGCATTATGAAGTGCTGACTCAAACTTGTATCTAATGATGGGCTACATGACATGGTCATATTCTCATAGCCCTCCAAAAGCCCCTAAGAAATAGGGACAAGTTTTCCCCAAGGAAGTTATAACGAAGACATACAGTTAAAAATCTCCTAATGCATGAACAATGTCAACAGTAAAAAGGGGTAAATCCCCCATGAGGAGACTAATGGTGAGGGAACTGCCTCCAACCAACCTACTGAAATTTAAGAAATGCTCCAAAACTCATAAAAATACCAGAGACAAATGAACAGAACCAATCCTTACCAGTATATACTTATCTAGCAATCACACCTCGCCCATCGATAAGTATAGAAATGGGCTTGTGAGTCCCACACGTGTTGACTCAGTACAAAGGGGACATTACACATGAATATAAACTTAGGGCGATTAATATGTTGACAAACCATGGACAAGAAAGGTGTCAATAAAGTGAAAATAATGCGTATACATAGTTCATGTCACCAAATTTCATTGAGTCATTTTGTCAAACTGTTCACGTGCCTTGCGTATGTTGCACTAAATGTAACGATTACAATATGTACAAATTATGGCTTTGGCCAGGATGACAACTACTACAATATTGCTTTGTTGGCTATTTCAATTATCTTTCAATTTTTTAATATGCATTTGATGTCAAAATTTTGACGTCCATTGAATGACATTGAAATTTTGACGTACAAGTGCATGTTGAAATGATTAGGACCATGTCGAAATTGACCCCCAAGAGAGCAATCAATGAAGTTGAAATTTCAAAAAATTTACATGGAAATTTTGACATGCAAGTGCATGTCAAAATTTCTGTGTCAAATCTAACCTGGAAGTTTCGAACGAAGACTTTCAATATCCATTTCCCCGTTTTTCAATCCTCAAAACCTTCAAGTTTGATGTTCGATTGATGAAATTTAGATCATAGGTTATAATGTATGCTAAATTTAATTTCCTCTTTAATGTTCCTTTGCTTGGGAACAACGTCTTGTAAACTCTTGGATGCTGAGGCATAGCGCCTGATCTATTTGACCTATAGTCCATTTGGCCTCTATAAGTTTATTGGAAAACACGATGCAAATCTACCTTTTAAGATGATTGTTTTGTTCCCACAATGGAGAGTTGAGATTCTTCAAGAAAGAGTTCTCCTTGATTGTTAAAGCTAACTGGAAATGGTTTTATAAAGCTTTTAACTATTTTTCCATTGCGCCATTGCACTAGGTGCTTTACTCCCTTACCTTTATAGGTAGCGATTTTCCTTGTAAATCTTCTACTAAATTAATGTTTACTTCTTGATACTATAAGATACATTTTTTGTCACTCCTCATTTCTACTTATAGACTATTTATTTGTTTTGTGTAGACATGGCATGCCATGTGTACTTATTTAGTTGGAACCTCAATGCCTTGAGAAACTGCTCTTATAACTATTATTTCATGTTTTGAATAAAATGAATGTTTAGTTAAATATATTTTATTATACTATGCAGTTTTAGACTAACATAAGATATAAATGCTTTTGATTTTGAGCATCAAAAGGAATTGATGTGTTTTAATGTCAAATATCTTATTGATTAAATGAATGTTAGAAATTGACATGGTTATTTGAACATGTTTATTATGATCAAATCGGAATTGAATTGTTTTGTTGGATGAATATCAAGCAAATGTAACTTAACGCAAACACCAAGTGGTTTGAAACTACTATTGTGAAGCGTCAACTTCAATATTTCTTGATTAAATTGGTAATGTCCGGTCCATAATGTTCAGCATCAAATGGATTCAATGCACATTCAATTGTTATTTTATGCATTCCTTGTAAATCTTCTATTAAATTAATGTTTACTTCTTGATAATATAAGATGCATTTTTGTCACTCCTTGTTTCTACTTATAGAATACTTATTTGTTTTGTGTTGACATGGCATGCCACGTGGACTTATTTAGTTGGAACCTTAATGCCTTGAGAAACTGCTCTTATAACTATTATTTCATGTTGTGAACAAAATGAATGTTTCGTTAAACATATTTTATTATACTAGGCAGTTTTAGACTAACATCAGATATAAATGCTTTTGAGCATCAAAAAGAATTGATGTGTTTTAATGTCAAATATCTTATTGATTAAATGTTAGTTAGAAATTGATAAGGTTATTTGAACATGATTATTATGATCAAATCGGAATTGAATTGTTTTTTTTGGATGAATATCAAACAAATGTAACCTACTTAATGCAAATGCCAAGTGGTTTGAAACTACTATTGTGAATCATCAACTTGAATATTTCTTGATTAAATTGGTGATGACCGGTCCATAATGTTCAGCATCAAATGGATTCGACAAACATTCAATTGTTATTTTATCCAAAATTTATTAGATGTATATAATGAAATGAGTTATTGTTAATCTGGTTTAACCATTAGTGGATCTTTGTTGAATGTGTGATTGTAGTTTAGGATTCTTTCCCTACAAAAAAGAGAGGGTATCATCGAGTAGAGATGGATAGATGTGATGTCGAAAGAAAAGAAAGAATGTGTTGTATACAAGTCTAAAATCTATTTTTGATAGTGAACCATGCGTTAGGAAAAAATTTAGCACCTTAGGGGTGTGTACATAGTTCAATTGAGATCTTACCTTTTTTTCAGTTGCTTGTTTTGCTCATTAGCATCAATAAAGCATCAAGCATCAAAACACCATAAACCTTCTCGTTCTCACTTTTGTCAATTCCTTTGTGCATGCGAAATGAAACGTGAGGAAACCATTTTCGCAATGCAACATACAATGACACTTTCTCTTATTTTACGACAATAGTCTACGTGAGTGTTTTCTTATAGGGAGGCTTTCATCTACTATACTGCCAGTATCGACGTGAAATTCAAACAATTATTTTGTTTCTCATTTTAACTTGTTTAATAGCATGACCAGACATCACGGAAACAAAAACATATAAATGTATATATATGATAGTTGTTTATTCAACTTTTCCCATCAAATGTCACTATATTTCATAGTAGAATAAATAAACCATGATAGTTGTTTATTCAACATTTCTATCAAACGTTACTAATAAAGAAACATACATTGACATAGTAATTTACATAGTTATCCTATCAAGCGTTGAGGCTCCACTTTGCACATGATGTCGTCTACAAAAATTAATTTGTATTTTACGGCTAAAATAATAAAATGAAATGCCAATACAGCCATCCGTCCAATAGAAGTTTCCAACTAGGCAAAAAAAAGAAAAGCCACATGGGCTGAGCCATTCACATAAATACAAAGAATTTTTATTAAATCAAACCTCTTCCAGCCAAAATTGCATTGATTTCAGGTAAAGAAATGCTCAGCCACTAACTTGAATGCATAGACTTTAAAATGCTAATCCTACCAGCCAACTTGTGCCATCCTCATAACTACCAAGAATTTGTATAAGATTTAATCTCTGCCCAGCCCCTTTTGCACTAAATACAGGAAAGACTTTGTAGAAGTTTAAAATTGTCCAACCATCCAAAAATTTATGGAAAGAAAGAGGCTTAGTTAAACAAGTAATAACTGCATTTAATACTCACAGCTAGGAAGAAATATTATAAATGCCAATTGTTTTGCTCAGAAGAATATGGTCCTGGTCAAAATGAGACACCAAGGAGGATGCCTTGAAAGCTGCACCAGAGAAAAATCTAATTCAGAGATGAAGGACGCTATGTGTATTCTGGTTCAGTGAGCAAACAAAACTTGAAAAAGCCTTGACAGCTGCATGGCAGAGGTAAACTTGTGCACTCTCTACAAAAAGAACAAGCTGTGAATTTGTATAGCTGCAACTATGTCAGTTTAGTGGAAAATTTGTTAAATTTCATGTAGCTGTACCTATAATCTTACAGCTCGGGTTTTTCCAATTTCAATAAATCAACGACTACGTTTTCAAATCAATGTCTAAAATCAGAGCCTGCAAGATATAAAAATAAACATTTAGAATTTTATGATAAAGTGTTTAGTCTCAGCCAATAGCATAGATGAGCTTAAAATAGCTGTAGATAATCGTTTAAGAATAAAAATTCTTTGGAATAGATGTCCGCCAATTAGGGTACTTCGAATTGAAATGAATGCCCTTCTTGCTCAAAAGTGGTCTTCCAAATCAATAAGAAAAACTAAGCTGCATCAAACTATAGAATTTTAGACGCTGGTCTCATGGCACTGCAACTGCAAAAATAGTTGCAGGGGTTGCAGAGATTATTTAGAAGTAGGTATGCAGTGAAACAGTCCTATGGATTTCAAAAGCTGCAAAATTTATACCTGCAAAGGAAAATTAGTAAAACCAAATTAAAAATATATTTATAAAATATTTTTTATTGGTTGTAAAGTGCCAAAAAATTCTTTGCACGTGCTGTAACTTCTTGCCCCCGGCTGCTACCCATCTCTAAAAAAATTTCTCCTATGCAGCTGCTGCTCCCATTTTTCAGGAATACATTCTATTTTTTTGCAGTTCAATGGATTTACACTTGCATAGGACCCCCTGCAACTGCAAAATAGTTGCAATTGCCCCCTCCATGAGACCACCCTCTAAGTGTTTCTGCTTGGTTAAAAAGCTATTATGACGTCTACAAAATAGGTATGTTTAATAAATGATGAATATTGATAATAAAACTTATACAACTGTTCTACATCGCCTTGCCATGTCATTCTGTATGAATGGTTTTCCAGACGCTAATTTCCTTTAATAATAAATGCCATTTATTATTTAGTCATTCTTCACTTTCTACCAAAACATTATCTCCTTGTTTTATTCTCAATATGACAAATATTTTATTCAATTAGTTCTTTCAAATCTTTTATTCTTTCTTTTAAATGGGAATTATCCTATTCAAACAAATTCATAACATTGGGAATTATCCTATTCAAACAAATACATAACATTCAATTATTTTAAATGTGTTAAAATATAAAAATATTTTATAAAATATAAATTGTTTGAAGTATTAAAGGTGACGCATTTCTAGATTATCTCTAGGCAACCATGAAAATGGAGATGGAATGACAAGTTTATTTGTCTATATATATATATATATATTTCCTATCTCCTCAATTGGAGCAAGAAACATGAGTGATAGGATGCTGTAAAAAGGCAATACCTACGTTAAATATGAGCTTCACTTTTGCCAATTCATTCTTTATATTCTTAGCTTGTGTAAATTTTTATTTAGGGGATATCACATGAACCATATTATTATTATTAAGTTTCTTAAAATAACGAAATTATCATATTGTACAAATCCTAACACCATCTTTCCACAATAGAACACCCAAACTGAGGTCCTCAAAAGGTCACCAATGTTTGATATTGTACACTATCTCAAATGACAATTTTAAGCAAATAAATTGTGAGTTGCGCATATTAATAATATATTTGACCCATAACGGAATAAAAGGTATATTTATTAACATCATATAGTCCCAACCTATGATGGTGCTTCTATTAAACGATGACATTCTGCTTTGTTTTTCCAAATGCAACATATAAGTATTCAAATCAATCTTTCCTAATCGTGTCTTTATGTTTTGAATAATGGATCACAGTTAAATTGCAATTAGGATACTTCTACACATCTAACTATTCGTAAACAATCGATGGCTAGTATAACATCATTAAACCTTACGAATAGGAAACTTGAAACAAGAAACACATCACTTTTGACCCTTACAAAAACTCGTTATCAAGCTCTACTTTAATCTACATCTGAATTTTTGCCATGTGATTTGGTTCATTATTTGTGATGTTTTTGTAATTCAGCAAATAAAGACTCGAATTATTCTTTAGCGATAGTATGTCCTAGAACTGATACACTGCTGAAGTGATCTTCAGCTAAGTGTGAACATATCGTCTCACATGGGTGGTATAAGACACTAGTGCAAAACGATATCCTTCACACACTTTTCGAAGATCATAGTTATTTGTTTTCTTGGAGATCATTTAATGTTAAGTTGTTATTAGGATGGGTAGGTTGGGAAAACCTAGGATTGAGTAGTGAACTTTGGAACATGAATACTAAGTGATTGTGAAAAAATTTAGTCTCACTATGACTCAGTGGATATTTGGGTCTAGATATGATAAGGGGTACTTGTTAAATTCAGCCTTATGGCCATAAGCAATGTATACCTAATTTATTTAGAAGGAATGTTTTTTGTTGTTCTGTATATGTTAGGATTGTATCAGTTCATGTTCTAGTTCACTATCATACTTGCTTCGTGCTGCGTGGAGTAGCTGCAATATTGACCTAACACATTGTCCTCTCTTTTCATCAAATTTGTATCTATCCTTCTTGCAAAGGGTAGGGCCACTCTTAGTGGATGAGAGGGGATCCGAAAGGCTATGTGGTTCGAGGTAAAACCCTCTATGATACCCTCCCTCTCCGCATTTTACACAATTACTTTGGGCTTCAGTAATGATCTCCAGCATCCTCGATGTTTACATTAAGGAAAAACATACTGATTATGTATACCTTCTCAAATGTATTACTGGAAAATGATGTAGTTATGCATTCCATGAGGGATGTAACTAGGAGACTTGTATAGAATGAGCATTTATTTTATGTTTGTACCTTTGACATACGATTAGAGTACTTATTTATGAATGATAACTTTCTTTAATGTGCAATTAAATAATTGCTATAGTTAAAGAAAAAATGAATGTTATATAAATGTATACTTGATAATGAATTTAATTGGTAGTGATTATTGAAACCTAACCAATAAATGAAATTAATGAACTTGCCTAGCACTTCACTATTCACTTCTTTTTAGGAGTTATTATTAAGCATGATAGAATAGTTAAGAAACCTTTGGAAGAGCAGAATTATAAATATATATATATATAAAGGCAATTTTGAGCGTTCTCCAAAACGGTTCTCACATTCTTCCATTGAATTATATTTGTGTATAGCTCTTTTCCAGAGCATCTATATCAAGATTTAAGTTTTTATTGTTTTCTTAAAGTTAAGATTGTTTATGAACTACTTTGGAGTAGAGTTCAAGGGCTATTGCAATGGTCAAACAAAGGGCGTTTGTGGTTGAGGAATCTGACGAGCAAGCCATGGAGCGATCTGGCTTACAACTCACAAGGAAATGCTATGAAGTTTTATACTGGGCAAAGGCCATTGGCAAATATGCTAATGTGTAAACAAAGAAATTGAAGGCCAAATCTGAGCTCTTGTAAAAATCTGCAAATGAGATTGTCATATAAGCAATGCATATAAATTTATCCTCACCATTGAAGCACACAGAAGCAGGGCAAAGAGCTAGGTCTCACAAAGAGAAAATGGCACTCAAGGGCAGGGGAGATAGCTAGGACACACAGAGGTAGTTAGGGCGAGGGGAGAGAGTTGTAGAGGGATTTTCGTGAAGGTTTTCGAGGAGCGGGTTGGGATTTCAGTAGGATTTGAACAGCTATTCAAATATTTAGGATGCATGGCAAGTGTTAGACAAAATTTTAAGTGTTAGGAATGCTCGCCAAGTGCTTGAAAAAATGCCTCTGGGAACATGCTCACATAGAATGTAATGTCTCTTCGAAAAGTGATCCTATGGACTGCAATTTTTGGAGAATAAGTTCTCTCTCTCTTTTTTAACTGTCCAATTTCAACCCTCATTGATATTTTGGGAAATAAAATCACTGAACAACCAATAGTATTTTTGTTCAATGTTGGAAGTTAGATTGGGGGATTCAAGTGGAAGAGGAATATGACTTGATTATTCTCAAGATCCATTTGGAGAGGAACAAATTTTTCCATTGAGTGGAGATTTGATCAAGAGGTGGAAGTTGGAGAGAGGTATGGTATCTTTGAAGGAGGGGAATCTAAGTAATAGTTCTCAGAAGTTGTTGTTGAAGAACTCGGTTGAAACAAAACCCTTACTCTCCGTTAAAAAGGGCAAGGAGAATGTGCCCCCATTCCTAGGTAGTCTTTGTGAAAGTCTACTTGGGGATAAAGACCAAGGACCAAAACTCGTGGAGGCCATATATGACAGAGATGACAAAATGGGGTCAAAAGATTCAGTGGGACTGAGCTTGCTTAATGACAATATAATACCACTACAATCTTCTCTTTCTATTGGGGTTGTGCAAGCACCTAATGTTTCGAGCTTGCATCATTCTTTACAACTTGATAAGGCTCTACATGATTCTAATGCCCTGAACACTCTAGGAGGTGATTTAGTTTTTAAGGAGGTGAGAGCATGCGAAGTGGCGAACCAATTGCAACATGTTCAGTCACCTAGTGATTTTTCAGAGTCCGGGTTTATAGGAGGATGTCTTGACAAGGGTGAACTGTTGGGCCATACATATCTGTTAAAAACTTTGGCAATGGGAACATTTCACTAGGGAGAAAGAAGAAAATGTGTATTAAACTAAGAGAAGGCAAATTACATTTGGTTTTAGGTGAGGATATTCTCATGAGCTAAGTTCTTGAAATGGAAGCAACGATTCTTACAATGAGATTATTTGGGAAGCATTAATTGGAGAAGTCACTGGGAAATTGACTAGAAAAGGTTTGAGGTCCTATCCCAAGGTATACACCAAGTTTTTACTCTTTGGTGCATGGTTGGTTAGCCTTTACTTTCTAAACGTCAAAGGATGTTGGTCGAATTCCCCATAAAAGATGGTATTGGGATTATGCTACTTTATATTTAAAGAGATGGACGTCGTGCTTTGACCCTAGGCATGAATCTAAAGTGACTCAATCTGTCTAGGTCAAAATGCTTGGTCTACCATTGGAACTGTGGTCAATTAAAATCATGAGGGAAATAGGGAATTATGTAGGTACTTTCGTGGATTGGAACTGTAGTCAAATGAAGGGGACATCTCGCTCCATTGCTAAAATATTGGTGAAAATAAACATAAAGGAGGGTATTCTGGAGGTGATTGAGATAGTTAGTGGAAATTGGAATTTTATTCAGACTCTCGATTATGTGAAGGTGCCTTTAGATGCATTTGTTGTCATACTTACGGTCATTTGGTGGCCAATTGCTCTATGAAATTCAGAAAAAGAGTATAGAGACCTAAGTACGCTAAGCCTTCTAGCACAAAGGAGACATTAGTTGTTATGACAAAAGTGATTGAAGAGGTTATGAGCCATGAGGCTAAAGAGGACAGTGAAACTTTGGCGGAACAAGTTGTGATGGAGGCAAGACAAGCTTCAACTGAAAAGGAACTTTCCAGGATTTATGAACCTGGGAGTAGAGATGGTGAAGAGCAGAGCGCTGGATAGGATGAGGGTCTAGAGGAGTTGGTGTTTCAATCCAAGAGACAAAGTCATGTATTGAAGGAAGGTGTTGATCCTCTCTCAAATCCTACTCCTGTGGATAAGCCCCCTTCGCCCCTCCCAAAAGTCCCTAGTCCATTGAATCTTCCTTTGGATCAATGGTTGGTGTTAGGGGACTATGTGCCTACTTGCCATATGCTAGGGAATATAGATGTTATGATTCAGAAAAAGCTCAAGAACTTGGATGGTTGTAGAAAGGCAATTAACCCTCCCATAGATAAGCCTTGTCTCCAAATGCATATGCTTTCCCTTCCAAAACCCTTGTTAACTCTGTGACCACAACTCCCTATTCCTCTTCTTCATTGGAGGGTGAGTCTAGTATGAGGGCAAGCAGATATTATCTTAAATCCTTGAAGAACGCGGCAGCTTTCAAGGAGTCAAGAGTGGAAGGAGGTCAAAGTTTAGATGAGAGCGAGGAGATTTCTTCTGTGTTAGAAAGGATATCCTACATTAGTCAAGCACTAAGGCAGAGTAAAAGTGGGAAGCAAAAAACCATTGTAGGGTTACTTACAGCTACTAAAACCCCTAGGAAGGGTTGTCTATGTTAATTCTCTCTCTTAGCATATGGGGTTTGGGTAGTGACTCGAAAAAACTACCTGCATAAATTAGTTCAATTACATCATCCTGATGTTTTTATTTTTACAAGAGACTATGGGGGAGGGAAGGAAAGGAGTAACAAAAAAAAAATTGATGGATTTGGAGTTTCTCTCTCTGGATTCTGAAGGAAGATCTAGGGGTTTTAGTTTGGGGTGGAGGAAGAGGTCCTTCAGGTTACTCAACACTCTTTTCTTTGTCTTAGGGTTAGGAGCTAAGCTTTTCTCCATGAAGTTGGGGAAATCCTTTGTTGTAACTTGTTGCTAATATTTATGGGCCATACAAGAACAAGACACATTATAGGATTCTCTTCTGGCCAAGGATTTCATGAAACATGAGAGTCTGATTTTAGGTGGTGATCTGAACTTTACCTTTAACAGAGCTTAAGTTTGGGGTACAGCAGCTCGACTTGATGCACAAGCAGGATACTTTATTCATAAACTAGAGGAGACAGGTTTTTTTGATGTGGAGCCAATCAAAATTGTTCCTACTTGGCGAAACAATAGGGTGGGTGATGACTTAGTTGCAAAAAGATTGGACAAATTCTTAGTGGCAAAAAAACTTATGACAGGGAGAGAGAATTAGATCTTGGGTTGGAATAGGTGCTGAATCTGATCATTTTCCTATTTTGCATCAAATTGGTAATGAAGTTAACAAGCCCCCAAGTCCATTTAAGTTTAATCCCTTTTGGTTGGAGAATGAAGAATTCAAAGCTTTGGTTAAGGAAACATGCAAGGGATATGACAGGAACTTGAGAAGCACCGCTTGCCATCAATTTTCAAATATTCTAAGGAAGGTAAAATCTGTTGTTTCTACCTCGGCTTTTAACAAGTCTAGATCCCAAGAACAGGACCTTATTCAGATTGAGAGACGTATATCTGATTTTTATGAGGCTATGGTTGAGGGTGACTATGACGAGGAAGCAAAAACTAGGATAAGAGATCTAGAAGGGAAAAAAAAAAGACGTCCTTCTAGTTCAAGAGGCCCACTGGCGATTGAAAAGTAGAGCTGTTTGGTAGGAACTGGGAGATGAGAACTTCAAAAAAAATCAGAATTTTGCAAATCAATGGAGAAACATTAACACCATTTGGGAAATGCCAAGAGGTGATGGGAGTAAAACCAGGAGTTTTAATGACGATCCGGGAAGCGAAAATTTAGCTGAGATTCTGAAGTTGACTATCTATTTTCGAGTTTTGCAAATAATGAAAACCGATGAGATGCTATAGGAGGAAGTTTCTAAGGTAGAACTTAAGCAGTGCTTTCTACCTTTCAAAAGAACAAGAGCCCTGGCCTTGATGGTTGGAATGTGGAATTATTCTTAATTATCTATGAGCTGGTGGAGCAGGATTTGTTGATGGTGGTAGAAGAAGTAGAAGCTATTGGCATTATTCCAATGGATATAAACTCGACATTCATTGCCCCCATCCCCATTAAGGACAATCAAGAGTCATTTGGTGACTTTAGACCAATCTCACTTTGTAACTGTCTTTATAAAATCAATGCAAAAATCACGGCATCAAGAATCAAAAGAGTTTTTTCTGATTCTATTTCCAGCGAACAATTTGGATTTCTTTCTGGGAGGCAGATACATGACGTTGTAGGGGTAGCACAAGAGGGTCTTGACTCCATTAAACTAAAGAAGCAACCTGAAATTGTCATCAAATTGAATCTATCCAAAGCATAGAAACAAGTATTAGACTCGGCAAGCTGACTTTTTGACTCGGACTCGGACTTGGCAACAAAACTCAGCAAAGACTTGGTAAGACTTGGCAAATTTAAAAGTTTATTAAAAAAAGCGAATTTTTTGGGGAAATAACTATTAAAATGCATTCCATATCAAATAAGGTTAACCACACTCAAGACTAATCAATTTCATCTAGCATACACGTGTATACACAAAGAAGTAAATAATTCGATATTGAATATTTGAAGTTAACATGCAATGGTAGATTACTAGATAGCATCAGTTTCATGCCATTTGAAATAAACACGGCAAGATCAAGTTTCATTTCTTGATATAATCGAATAAAAAGAGCCTTTGTTAACAAAGACATGATAAAGGGAAAGAGCAGGGCAAATTACAATCTGCAGACTGTTTGAAGCAGAAACAAAACTTTATTCCTTAAGTCTTGTTGTGCATCAAATCAACAAAAGTTTCAAAAATAACACAATTGTGCAGTTAAAACTAGTAAGGTCTTGGCTGCATTTTGTTACTGGTAAATGTATAACGTGCAGCAAAGCATTCAAGCCAACTGTTAAGTTGTCTAGTCTCATGGCATGTTTGGAAAGCGACATTGAATAGCGATAAACAAATTCTTAAGCAATATGGAACTGTATAAGATGTAAGAGTTTTTCCATTAAAGATAGCATGAAGAGGGGAACACAATAACCAAAGTTAGTTGTTCTTGATGTTGTTCAAACTCTCCTTGATTGATTTGACCTATGGATACATGAAAAACAAATGATTATTGGTAAGTTGTAACACACTGAAGAATTATAGGATGTCTTTGTAAAAAAATTATATCAAGCCCAGATCTCAAATGTTTTGGATTGACATGCACAGTAACCAAGCATTTGATTACCGTTAACAAGTAATATCATAAGCAATTAGAAAACAGTTCTACCATGTAAGACATTACAAAGATTGCATTAAAGACAAATAAAGGCTTATCTTTAGAAGCAAACAATACGTTGTGGCATGGTAATTGGTCCAAAAAGTTCTGCACAATGAAGGTAAAGAATTTGTGGGTTCTTATGGAGACCGATCATAAACACACATTACAAATTATCAGTCATGCATGTTAATTTTTTTTTAATATTGGAGACTATTTAAAATTTAGAAACAAAAAAATAAATTTAAAAAAAAAAAAAGAGAGAATAGCAGAGTGCAGGGACAGGACTCAAGAGTCTGACTAGACTTGTGAGTATAGGCAGACTTGCTAGACTTGCCGAAGGACTCGGCGATTCCTCGGGAGGGTGGACTCAAACTCGGATTGGCGAGTCCTCACCAGGGCTCACCGAATTTCATAAGAGTCCAAAGCATATGATAGAGTTAGCTGGTTGTACCTGAGAATAATGCTTCTTCATATAGGATTCAATTTACAAGTTGTTAATTGGATTATGGGATGTGTCACATCAGTGTCCTTTGTAGTTCTTTTGAATGGATCTGCCTCTACCTTTTTTAATCCTACAAAAGGGCTCAGACAAGTATGTCCGTTGTCTCCCATTCTTTTTCTCCTAGTTGCAAAGGGGCTGAGTAGGGCAATAAGGGGGCCTAATTGATCTGGAGCCAATAAGGGGATCCAGGTGGGAAGATCTTTATCTTAAACCCATCTTTTATTCATAGATGATGTGTTGTTGTTCTGTGATGGAGCCTTTAGAGATGCTACAAAATACAAGGATATTTTGGAGGTGTATAGTATAGCTATTGGTATGGAAGTCAACATGCTTAAATCTACTTTGTCGTGTAATGGTTTAGAGGAGGAGGTAGAAAGACACATTTTGCAAGCACTTCCTTATTCCAAGACTGATCTACAAGGAAGGATAAAATATATGGGTACTCGCTGAAACGAAATGATTATGGCATTAGGGATTGGGATTGGTAGGTAGTTAAGATAGACAAAATGATATATATGTGGTGCATCAGGTGACTATCAATTGGAAGCAGACTGACTCTTGTGAAATCAATATTGAGGCAATCCCTATATAGTGGCATGGCTTGGCTTACATACTTGTAGGGGTTTTGGAGCAAATCGGAAAAAGGTGTTTTAAATTCCTTTGGACAGGTAAAAAGGAAAAGGAGGGAATGGCTTGGGCCAAGTGGAATTTGTTAGCAAAACCAAAACATGGAGGATGGGGCTTGAAGAACATTCACCATTTTGGCAAAGCTTAAGCACATAGGAGTTTGTGGCATTTAATATCAAAAGACAGTTTTGGAGGAAGGTGATAATGAATAAGTATATAGAGCCCCTTTCAGTGGTGGATTGGATCAAGAAACTTGTTAAGCATATAAGCAATGTTCCTTCATTTGGAAAGCAGTTGTTCATGCTTCCCACTTATTGGTAAAAATATTCCCTAGAAAGTTGGCAATGGTGTGAATGTGAGATTAGGGGCAGATCCTTGGGTGGGGTGTGGTAATGACTTTGAACTCCCTGTGGACTTAATTTATTCTTTATAGGTTGAAGGTTTTTTTAATATTTCATAGGTGGTAGATCATGATTCCACTATCATATGGCAACAAGGCTGGAAGAAATCACACATCCTAGGTCTTGCAGGGAGTAATGGTGAACTATGGAATGATTATGTAGGGGTATTGGTTAGAAGCCATGTAACAATTAGAGTGGAGGAGGAGGCCGAATTGGTATGGACAAAAAAATCATTCTCTAGGAGCTTACATTGCACAATTAGGATATAAAGCCATGTTTGCTTTTGAAGAACAAGGGGTTGGGTTTTGGTGGTGGAAAGTTATTTGGAAGCTAAGAACCCCTACGAAAACTAAAACAAATCCTATGAAAACTAAAATTTTCATGCGGTTAGCTCTTAATAATAGAGTTTTAACTTGAGATGTATGGTTGAAGAAGGGGTAACAAAGCCTAGGTAGATGTACCTTGTGTAGAGAGGAGTTGAAAAACATTAATCATCTTTGGGTCGATTGTATGTATATGTAATGTCCTCAAATGGGACGATTTAACCAAAAAAGGGTTTTCCCCAAAATCTATAAATTCTAAAATTCTGAAATTAAAAATCAGCAAACCCTAGCTACTACAATTGCACCAACATTAATCATCTTTGGGTCGATCGTATGTATATGTAATGTCCCCAAATGGGACGATTTAACCAAAAAGGGGTTTTCCCCAAAATCCATAAATTCTGAAATTAAAAATCAACAAACCTTAGCTACTACACTTGCACCTCCAACTGAAAATTAACTCCAATTCACCTTGAAATAACTACCTTGTGAATTTGGCCACTAATGGCTGTTGCTGCAATGAAGAAAGAGCTTGAAATGGATATTTAAACCCTCCAACCCTAGCACCACACTAGCTGAATTGAAGTCTTTCTTTCCCACTCTAATCCTTGCTCAAGCTTAGTCCAATCCAATCGCCAAAACTTAGAAAATTACGGCAATAATTAATTCAGAACGAAACCCTTGCAAATCTGCCCTCCACAAATATTATTTCCTAAGAACCGCTGAAAACTTCAAAATTCATAACTCCCTCAATATTTGGAATTATGATGCAAACAAGAGCTCAAACTAATCATAAAAATAATGGCTAACAAATAAAAATAATTCCGGAAGTTTCCTTCCACGGGAAGGTCACCAAAAATTGCTCTAAAATTCTAAAAACCCTAGTTTCCTGTCAAAAATAATTAAATAATAATCTGAAAATTATTATTTAATTTTCAATTAATTTAGAGCTTCAAACCTTCCACAAATTTTCTCCAAAACCCCACACCAATATGCAAAAAAATAGCAAATAATTTAAAAATATTAATTTGCACAAATAGACCCTAAAAAGGGCCTCCAAACTCTCAATCAAACTTCCAAAATAGTTCATTCTACTTGCAAAATTAGTGCAAATATTAATCAGAAATAATATGCAATAAATGAGCCTCAAAAACTTTACCAAAACCTCATAATAGTTCCTCAAAGCAAATCGTCTCACTCTATGGCAAGTAACAAAATCTCCTTTCACAAAGGTGGTGTCAAAAGACCTTTTGTAGAATAATCAACACCAAAACAACGAACACCTATTGGACATGCATCCCAATAACTTCTTCAAACATGAAGAAACAATTATCAAATTCAACATGTCTTCAATTATGATCTTCACTTTGTATTTGTACATTCCAAAGGGGGCAAACCACCTTGAAGAGGTAAAATACCTCATAAGCCTCACTTGCTCTTTTTAGAATATCTTTTCTTTTTTTTGCTTTAGCTCTCAAGCTGACATTCCTTTTAATTTCACTTTAAGCCTTTTTGAATTAATTAACTTGCCTCAATAAATTAGTAATTAAAATTACTTTTTGGCAAATTAAATAATTATTTTATATTAGGTCTTTGCTTTAATAATTAATTAAATTGCTCTAATAATTGAAGTGATAAAAATCACTTTTCAAGCAATTTATTAATTATAAAACCCCTTAGAATAATTATTAAAATTACCTTAATTTTTCAAATGGTTAAAACCATTTTTCCGGTAATTCGAATAATTATCCAAGGTAGTTTTATTTTAATAATTAACTAAATTGTCTTATATTTTCAAATGATTTAAATCATTATTCGGGCAATTTTATCAATTATTTTAATTATATGAAAAGGGGACATCACAGTATGTGGAGTCAGTGTGGGTGGAGATTGAAGTGCTCATAGGGAACTTAGGTCTTTGGCATGGGAGAATTTGGAGGAATGCCTAAAGTCTTGGTTTGACAAAAAAGAGTTGAAGCCCTTTAGATCTCTTCCTTTTATGGTGACATGAGGAATATGGTTAACCAAAAATGGTGATATTTTTAACAGTTCCCTTTCTCCGTCTTTTCAGGCTGCAATTCAGATTCGTCCGTGTTTGAAGGTATTAAGAAGAACACGAGTCATAAAAAGCCAAGATGGATTTCGTAAGAGAATGTTGACAAAGCATTTCCGTGGGGATTCTTTAACGGAGCAAGTCAAGGTATGCCTACAAAATGTGAGGCAGAGGAGTTCTTTATCTACAAGAAAATCACTACATAAAATTTAGAGTTGGTTTGGACCAGGTACAAGTAATTTTGCAAAACTTTCAGCTTTGAAGATGATGTTAAAAATTGCCCTGGAGAACAATGTGGTACATCTACAGGTGTTGGGGGATTCAAAGATGGTTATTATTTGGATGAAAACAAGTTTACAGATTGGAGAATCTACCCCTTCGTCTGCTCTTTGAACAGGTAAATTTGTTGGCTGGGCCATTCACCATTATCTCTTTTAAACATTTTTATCGGGAACTATATTCATGTGCTGATGGTCTGTCAAAGGAAGGCATTTTTATGGATTGGGGGAGGTGGGTGAAGATAGAAACAAAGGACGGGGTGATGGCTGCAGCAGTCACATCCCAAAAATATGATCCATAATGTTCATGTGAACTGATTATACTCTGGTTTTAGAGCGGTCTTTGGGATTTAAATTTATAAAAAGATTTGTATTTGTTTTTTGGCGACTGATTTTGGGCTGGGTAGCCAGATGATTTTTAAATGGTTGGACCCCTTAAGGGCTGACTATCGAACATTTGTATGAGTACCTCATGCATCTGTATCTGTGATTTCTCTCTCTCAGAATAGAAGTTAGTAGTTTTTTTTTTTTTTTTTTAATTAAATAAGATGCATTTTTCCAAAAATAAAAGAATAATTTTTCTTCTTAAAATACTGCGCAACTTCAGTTATATTCTCATTAGTAATTGTATTGTACATGTAGAAAATTTGGTCGTTTCTACAGACTGTATCATATACATAGCTAAGATAGATCTCGAGTTTGTTTGTATAGCAGAAACTGACAAAATATGCTAAGACCACATTTTGGGATTTAACAGATAATTAGCACTTGAAAACCTAAACATAAAATGAGCTAAATCAGTAAGTAACTTACCTGGTCACCAACAAATTGTAGTGATGGAACAAGAGAGTGCTCTCCAGCATTTGTGACATCAAGAATATATATTCTAACAGGTACAATACTTTCCTCCCAATCCATCCAATATACTGTGCATTTCAAATCAAGTGATCTTTTCTTTTCTCGAATTCCTTCCTTTAGTTGACACTGGGCTCTGTCATAACAACAGCTTAAGCCTCCTGTGTGATTTTATCATGTGGATGAATGTTGTAGAGATCAAATCTGCATTCTATGTAACCAAAGGGAACCACATTCCCCTTGTATCATAGTGTGCAAATTCAAAAACCAAGATTCTTCATATTCTCATGGTATTTTATTAGGATCTCCAACTACAATTCCATATGGATATGGAATGAAGAAACAGGTATGCTGTGTTTCAGATCCAAGACCAAAGAATCGCCTCATTATACCATGTTGACAAATACCATCAATTTTCACTAAGACATAGTTTAACGAGTTAAGTCTCTCAGTTTGTGTCTTGGTCTGCTTTTCTGTAAGAGGTGTTTTGTGATAAAACGGCTGTAAAAACCAATGATGCACATATATTTGAGACAAGGGAACTCAGTTTCCACCATCATCTACAATCTCACTCTGAACACGCTTGATGGCAATATGGCCTTTTGTAAAATCGATACCATAATGAAATTTATTTTGACCCTGCCCCAAGTCCTAAAATAAAAGCAGGGGACTTGAAGACTGCAAACTTGATTTTTCCAGAATTTGGATCCAGAGAAGTCTGTGTGATTGACTGAGCATGCACTATTGCAGTACTGCAGTACATAACAAGGTTGAAAGAAAATCCCTATACATTGTGAACCAAAATCCTGCATCCACCAAGTTACATCAGAATAATGAATAATCATTATCAAAATATAAAAGAAAGGATAAAAGGATTTGACATAATTTTGCAACTATATAAGAACCATATTTTCTAGATAAGCAATTCCAATTGCAGAAAAAGTGATGTTGAATATCCAAGTTATGGTACAAACTCCCACCGTAAATAGACTATTAGTAATTTAAGAGCGAATAAAAGAAGTTAAGCAAATTACTTGTGAGGTAAATGATGAGGATAAAATATTGAAATCAGTCTATGACATGATTATGAAATAGAAATTCAGACAGAAGAAATTGGAAGAATTTTTCACAAAAAAAAATCCACAGAGCTTCTCTGGCCCAAGAGTGTTTTCTCAAACAAAAATTGGTGTCCCGTGCACCTGGCATCAGTATCTATTTCTTTCATAGTAATTCCATTGTTTTGAATAGAAGAAAAAATTGATCAATCAATTTCAAACATGTAGATGGATTGAAACAAACTATATTAAATGTATTCATTAATGAATTGTATCAACAATAGGTTATGCGATAATAAATCATAAGTCCTCGAAATTTTTGAAAGGATGAAAATACTAAAAACCCACTTTTGATGCAAAACCAAACTACTGAAGTTGAAATAATTATAAATTCAAGTGCACATCAAAAGGAGAAAAAAAGTAACTTAAGGGCAGAGATTCTGTTTTCAGATTGTGTACTTACATATCTGTCACTCTTAACCCTCTGGAGGTCTAGGCAGTACCCACAACTGGTCCTCATTGCATCCAAGTTTATCCATAGGTCACATGCATGCTAACCTAGAAATTACCTGAACACGCTACCTTACTTGTTGAGGTAACTTCTCAAGATGCCTTCTCATGTAAGGTAGTTGATAAGGAAAATTTCTTCCAACTCTGGAACCCAATAGATTAGTTGGGTACCCATAATCAATCCAATAATTTGAATGTAAATTTCATTGGTTCTACTTGGATTTTTTCCTTTTGAAGCTAAGTTGATCTTCCTTGTGATGTCAATGTGCCGCATTTGGTGCCTATTGGCTAATTGAGACTTCTTATTACGTCCATACCTGTTTCAATAAGGCCATGTGAATCCCAAACTTAGCTTAGAGCGATTATTTGTTTTAGAAATATTTTCTATTTAGTAAAGCAGATTGTTTGGGTTCAAGTTAAACTAGAATTTGCTTGTTGGGTTGTGGTCTAGTGTTAATATGGAAGCACCTTCTGCCACAATGACCCAGGTTCGAACCTAAGAAGCGTGCTCCTTGAAAAAAGGTAGATATATTTCCTTGTGACTTAGGTAAACTAATGGTTGGGGGAGTACCCAAGGCGAATCTTAGGAAGATCACAGGGATAAAACTGATAAACAACACAAAGACCTAGACAAATGTGACAAAGAGGACTAAAGTGACTTGGATAAGATTGTCTGAAGGAAGATTAAACAGTGGAACTAGGTACGCTCAAAGCTTGAGAATCCCCACGAGTAATATGACCATGCACACTCGATCCCCACAAGTAATATGACCATGCACACTCGAGCAATAGTGCCACATGCAAACCCAGGTTAAACTAGAATATGACAAAGAACAGTTCATGAAGAAATAGGTTTGAAGCTTCTACCATTGGAGGACTTGTACCAACATTATGCTCATTATTATCAAGATATGCAATTAATTATTCAATAGGTTGTATCATGATTGATTTGCTATGAACTATTAGAATCACGGTGATCTTTACATAGACAGATTAAAAATTTTGTATGAATGTTGGACCATTGAATTAGAGGCAAAATTGAAGTTTGGTCTTGTTTATTTTCATTAAATACATTTCTTCATATTCATTGCACTAAATTTTGATAAAATTCTGGATCTTGTTGGATTTTTCATCTCTTTTTACTCAAACAACATTTGAGTGAGTAACCTCCAGGATAAAAGTATTCATATTCTCTTGATTTACATGGATTAACTTGCAAGTCTCCCTACTATCAGATTTATCTTGTACATTTGATTAAGATTTAGGCCAATAAATGAAATAATTAATTCATGGAAACATTTCATGGCAATATCAAGGTCAAATTGAAGCTCAGTAGTATGTTCAATCTTTTAAGAGAATTATTGAAAAGAAGGCATTGTTATCTTGACAAAGCTCTAAGGAGCATATTCACCTAAACTTTACCAATAGTAAAGATTCATGCTCTCCCAACGTGCTCTCCCTCGGTATCATGGCAATGCTCCTTCCCGTCAGCATGACTCTGGCCCTGTCTGGCAACATGCATCTACTACCTACCATACACCCCCCAGAACACAAGGGCAGACTCATATTACAAGTTTTTTTTCTATTACAGGAGTTACACTAGCCTAGAGGAAGTGCTTTGCCTCCTCTTATGATATCCCGGATTGGCTCCTCTGACCTTGGGTACTCCCTGACGAGCATTATCAGATCTTTCATAGTGATCATTGATGGCTCAGACAACTCCTCCACTTCAGGCACAGACATAGATATTCGATGAGATTTCCTTCCAGTCTTCGTCAGCACATGCTTGTGGGGCTCTTGATCGCCCTTCATTGCTATTTGTATTGATTTTATTGCCAGTGTTGGTGGCTCACTGCTTTATTTTGTTTTATGTACTTTTATTCCTTTATTTGGCTTCAAGGATTCTCTCTTCCTAGAACTTTCTATTGTTAACTGCTGCATCCTTAAGTCCCATTGACCTACTTTTGGTCATTTGTGGACATTAATATTTTTTCTTTTTTTCTTTTTTTTGCTTTCAACGGGGAATTCAATGATCAACAAGAAGTCTTCAAGCACATCCTAAAACTCTCCTACCTTGGAAAGTTATTGTCGAATTGTAACTTCCATAAAACACGTCATAATAAGCTTTTCCCCTGAATCTGATCATTTTCCTCAACATTTTCGTCCTATATAGGTCTCCATCAAGAACAGTGACTATTATTTTCCAACATAGAAGGAACAATAATGGGTCTGAAAAATAAGGGCACCTATGCTGGTCATGCCATCTAATTTCATGTCGATGACACCCTTGGATTTTTCTTCTTTTAGGTCTCTTTAATTGAATCGTTTGTATTTTTTTATTCCATGTTTACCTCAGAACAGAGTTCCTGATTTTTCTTAAAATTTCTGCTAGAATATTAAATAAGTTGCAACAGTGACCGGCAGGAACTATTGTCAAAGTTTTCTAAATGTATTATTTCTTTTGTTAAGTAATTGACGGTTTCCACAAGCAATTTAATTAGATTATTAAGTTGTGGGATTTTTATTCATGTTTGTTTAATTCAAGTCATCTCAAGATGACCCCATGAGTAATCATTACCCTAATGACAATTTTCCTAGCATTGGTTAGTAGGGGGTAGGAACTGTGAATGTAATTCACTAATTTGGTCTTCTCACCCTATAGCCACTTTCCCCATTTGCAAAGATTTTGGAGCATGTAATGCCTTATAAGTCACCTTTGTTTCACAATTCTTACCAATGTGAGAGTAACCCAATTACAACCCAATGGTGTATTTGTATTAAGTAATTGAAGACTTAAAAGATAGTATATATTGAGACAATGTAGCAACATCACTCCTATGATGGGGTAGTGTATCCTAAATCAGTCAAAGCTCAGCACCCAACAACTTGACTGTATCGCACAGCTTCAAAAGATAAATAAGTTTCAGAACCTCAGGCTTCAAAATCTTGAGAAGTTAATGATGTATGACCTGCCGAGCAGCTAATTGATGACACAATACAGGAGACTTATCATCCTCAAAAAGATCTAAAGCACAAAGCATTCACAGAAGCTACATACAGCAGTACCCAAGCTCAAGCCAAAAATTGGCAGGTTTCCAACTTTGTGCCTGATGCCTTGAATGCAAATCAAAACATTTCTCTGCCCAATGGTCTGCAACAACCCATACTTAAGCAACTCAGGAGGCCTAAAATAACATGGGACAGTGACTCTTCAGTAAAAACATCTTCAAGAAAGAAAAAGCAAAACAAAATCGGTACTTTGTTTTCTCTTTCATAAATGCGGATGATATGTTTATCTATGTTGATATGGCCATGTTGCAAGAAACAAGAAATGGAGAAATGTAATGGAAACAGAATCGTAAATGTGACGAGAAACTAGATTGGGAGAGGTTGCACATAAAAAATAGTGTTTCTGTATATACATATTAAAAAAAAATTAATTCCATAAATTTAACGTTTTTAATCTAAGATACCAGTTTGCAGGTTTTAGCAGAGAAACCCAGTCTGGGTATGTACTGGACCCAGGTTCGGGTCCAGTACTGCCCAAATTCAACCCAGGTTCGTCCTGGGCAACCAGGGTTCATCCGGGTGCTTCTGCAGAAGAATCTGGGGGAACCCGGGTCGCCCAGGACAAACCTGGACCGAACCCAGGCAGAACCCAACTGTTGAATTTTTATTTTTCTTTATTTTTTCTAGTTTTTTCTCAAATTTTGACAAAGTAATTATTAAAAATAATAAAAAACACATTCCAAACCCTAAAAGTTAAGTGAAAGACAAACACATAAGGTAAAAGAACACAAATGATAAAAACAAAACACAAAAGCAAAAACACTGCCAAACCATACTCACACCTACGCACGCTTAAAAGATTAGTAGGTTCAATGATAACCATTTCATGCACAGTAGATAAGGTAATTTTTAGAATAGTTCAGATTAATCAACTAAGAATATTGTTCAGGCTAAATTAAGAATTATAGATGCAATGATGCTTCAGCAGTAGCTTGCTGCCAAGTAAAGTTGCAGCAGTGAACACTAAGGTTTGTAAGGGCCTTGCGGTGTGGGAGAAGCCAGTCAGTAAGGTTTGTAAGGGGCTTCTCCCACACCCCAAGGCCTTTACAAACCTTAATGTTCTCTGTTGCAACTTTACTTGGCAGCAAGCTACTGCTGAAGCATCATTAGATCTATCACTCCTATTTTAGCCTGAACTAATGATTCCACTGGCTTGTCTAACACCCTTAGGATCTCCCAATGGCATTAACTCTTGACTGAGGTTAGCCAGACCAAAACCCCAAAACCCCAGTCATCAAAAATTCACCATGGCAAAGCACCCATTACATTCATATCACACCCATATTCTTTTTCTAGGTGCTTTTAAGATCAAAACACAATCCTATAGCATCCGAAAGGAACCAAGGTATAAAAGTAACAACCCGGATCACAACTAAAGTGCTTAGATGTATTCTCAGCTCCATATCTATGCCAATAGACCACAACAGGCCCCAACAAAATCTGAAGCTATCCTTTCTACAGATTTCTATAGCCCTGTACACCCAAGTTCAGATCTGATAGATGTCTAAGTAGTTTACTATGTGGTTATTAATGATTATCATGATATTTGGCATTTGGTTAGTATTTTAATATTTTTTTATTATTTTCATATTTTCTTTTTTTAATAAAATTATATGCATACTATGCAGTCAATATCACTGATTTCCTATTTATTAAGTTAAAATTTATATATTTTTTATTTTTTATATATTTTTTATACGGCCGAACCCAAGCCGTACCCAAGGCAAAAAAAATCACCATACCAGAGAACCCAGTTTTTCGAACCAGAACCCAATTCGGAAACATAGTTTTTAATTTTTTATTGTTGATATTTTACTTTTAATATTTTTTTATTTAATAAATTCCAACTTTAAAACTTTAAAATAAAAATGCATAGAAACAGCCCCGAAACCCAATTTCTGTTGCGTCGGTGTTTTGAGCCATTAAAACGCATAACGGATGCTTCTTGCTGCAGGGGATATTGCTGTCTGAGTTCTCTCTTAGCCAGCTTTATAGGCTTCCTCTCTTAAGTTTTATATGTAATTGCTGGTATATTTAGCTGGCTGTGACTTGATTACCCTTGGTGGTAGTCCCAGTCTTGCTACCCCTTGGTCAAGTTTTCAAATGTATTAAGCTCTTTCTGCTGCTCACTCTTAAAGCATCCTCATTTTACTGCTTTCTATCAGAATATATTGACATTTTTCCAAAACCGAAAAAAGTAGGGGATATTGTAGGAGGAGATAAGTGAGGTAAATCATAAATTACAAGCACCATAAAAAGATAAACCTAGTGAGTAGATGCAAATATTGCTGTCTTTTTAAGTAGAATATCTGGATGCAGCTATGCGGTATCCTTTTTCTTTCAGATATAACAATACAACTGTGTTGTTCAAGAAGAAAAAGGATACAACACGGCTGCATCCAGATATACTAAAAATATTTACCTGTGGAAATCTCAAAGAATTAATGTAGCTCTCATCTTCCTAACTAGAAAGAGGTCTGTCCTTTTAGGATAAAATTGGTTTTGCTCCTGCTAATGCCTTCTTTCGAATTCTCCATGAACAAAGATGCTGTTGAGAAACCTAACTGAGCATGGGGCCAAGTCCTTGAGCTTATTAGATGTTTGATCAAACAGGGGCATTTGACACCTGCAGAAAAAATGGAATTTGATTTCTTAGTTGTGATCTTAATTCATGACCATTGTCCCCCTTTTTTCCTCTATTTTAAATCGATAGTTCATTAAACTTTTGAAAAAAAAAAAAAAAAATCTACATGTTTCGAATCCCATGTCCTGTGTGCTGTCCCCTGATAGTTGGGGGTCCATCTAGCCAACCTAAAACGCTTCTTAGGATTCCTTTGTCCCTCTCCTCAATTTGGTATATCATCGTTACTAAGGAAAATGAGTTTCTCTTCACCAAAATGGGGTTTACTACCATAACAGAGGGTAAATTTTCCGTCCTCCTTGCAGGTAAAGTTGGACTAATAAAGAAGTCGTTTATAAAAACAACTATCCAAGTTGAACAGAGCTTCATTAATATAAATGAATTTTGTTTCATTAGCTTGAATCCAAAATGATTTCATAACATATGGGAGTCTTTACAAAATGGATTCTGTATTTGGCCAAACCAAATCTTGAGATGCACAGTCTTCTATAAAAAGCCTCAAATTTAATTTTCTTAATTGTGTTTGAATTTTAAGCTGGTGAGGCTCAAGGGCTCAAAATCCAGCCTGCTTATTAAGTCTCTCAGGTTCAAGCTCGTTTGCATATAAATTCCCCAGCAGGGATACACACGGATTGCTAGAGGTAGGCAATCTAGTGATACGAAGATTACACCTAAATGCATGAAGAATGACCCCAGCATGGTAAAAATAAAACCCAATATCCCTACCTCTCTATAGGGTTTACTCTATCAAATTGAGCATAGGCCACGAATGCCTCAAACAATTGTGTGTAAATAGGTCCATCATGACAAGTATTAAGCACCCTGGAGTCTACTCAACTGGGTGACTTCGAGAGAATTGATCCATATTTACTTTCAATTAGAATAGAACGAATCTAACTCCATTTAGAAACCTTAAAGCAGATAAGAACTCTAAATTGTATATTGTTAAGAGTTTCTATACCCATCATCTGACGTTCAAAGATTTAGTAGGTTACTGACACTTGGGAAGGCATTTCTCCGAGAATAAACCCAAGCCTAAAATATATTAAAAATCAGAAGGGGCAAAGTTCGACTACTGAAGAATGTTAGCTTATAAATAGGCTATCAAGTCTGATTCCTGGGAGGTACTTAAATAAGATATGAGGTTGGATGCAATCCCAAAACAACTTTGATAAAGTAGATATCTCTCAGTACCTTGACACTAGACTGAAGGAAATGTATCTCAATAGGTTTTTACACCGTGGATTGCTCCTGTAATTATTGCGCAGCACCTGCACAAAAAAGAGTTAGGTACCCCACAGTATTCACATGCTTCTTACAGCTTGCAACACAACTTTTATAGATTTAATATCTAATGGTCCCGTGGAAGAGCACTCCTATATTTTCTCTGCAGCATTTGGTTAATTATATACTTAACGAGCATGGGGTTCCATGATTTGAGCAATGCATGATCTTACTGAAAATATTATTTCAAATAAAATATTTGTTTGTATAAATACTTACAACTGGCAGCGACAATATAATGGCGATTCCCGCAAATCTTCAGCCCCCACAATCCACTGCTTTCTGCTTCTGACAAGTCTTTTTCAGAACAATGGTCGCTCTTCTTTCTAAGATCCGAATTTCTTTCTCAGCAGTTTTTTAAAAAGTTTCCAACTGACAAGAATAGTTCGGGTTCGAGATGGGACCCTTATAAGAGGGGATGATTCCCCTGGTTCTGGTTGGGGTGATCTTCATGACAAATATATTTATTTTTGTTATTTTCAGTTCTTGTCCTGCACCGAATTATCGGAATCATTTGAAAGAATGATTTTTACCTGACCAATTAATCGAGTATAAGAATTTTTATATTTCTAAAGCTGTTCATTTTTTATAATTTATAGATTTTCTTAAAAAATATTAAAACTATTTATTTTTCATGTTTTTGTAATATGTACATGTTTTTATAAATTAGTGTAATTTAAAGATAATTTTTTCGATAAAATTAGCATTTAACTAATGAATTATGCAAGTTGTTGAAATAAATATGGGAAAAGACAATTTAATTTATTAATTATTAATTTTTTAACTGTTTTACTAATGCTAACTCATTCAATTTCGACATATGTCTATATTTTCTTATATTATCTCCATGCATTTCTCCGCATGGGTGGCCACCAATAAGAAATTTGTTAGCACGGATGGATTAATTTTTATTGTGTTCACTTTTTCTAACCCTCGAGCATTTTTTAATGTGGCACAAAAAAATGTGGAGATGCATGTGTTTGGCAATATTTCAATGCTTTGAATCCTCACAAAATATATTCACTTTCACTCCAACGTGAGCTTCTCTCTTCCCAATGCATCTTTGCATGTCCTTTTATTGCCACATGATTATAAATATTTTGTAACACCCCAGCAATGTCCCTCCAACTTCCATACATGAAACTTTTTTTTGATGAAATACATTCATATATTAGTTAAATGGAAATATACAAATAATTCACAAAAAAGTAAGGCAGTGTGAGAGCACGCCATGACACACTAGGCAGAGCTTAGGAACAAAACCAAAGTATCAAAGTATCATCTAGGCAGAGCCTATAAACAAGCAACTATATCACAAAGTCATAAAAAGAGATAACTTTTATGCAACAAGAGCAAGGCCAACAGGGGGAGGACCCATATCATCTGGACCCCAGCGCGAGCTTGGCAAGTCATTGTCATCTAGAACAATCTCCCAACCAGTAACTTGGGCAGTGTCTGTATCATCTACTTGTGTTCGAGTGGGTGAGATAGCCAAAGAGAGCCTAGGGAACTTATCGAGCATGTTTGCACGGCCTCCAGGTGGCATCCCCAAGCATCTGGACGTGAAAGAGGAGGAGCACCCCAACCATCCTGCCCATTAGGGGAAGGAGGCGGTGGTTTCCATCCTCGCTACTACCCAGGAGGGGAAACGCACTGGTACGAGGTGCCACTATGAGAGCAGTGCTTGGAACGATTGTGACGTTACCCACCATGAGGTGGTCAAGACACTCTGTCACCTAGTCTGAGATCCCTGGGCAGAGAAGGCAGAACTCGAGCCATAGTGTAGGGAGAATTTCCCTAATGTGAGAGGAGATCCTAGAGATACCCAAGCTCCATAGCCACTTTATTGGCTTGGACTTGAATCTGCAAAAGAACATTGAAGATGATAGAAGACTTATGCAAAGTAGAAACATTACATTCAACAAAAGCATGATTAAACACATAATTATTTCTTTCTTTCCAAATCCATAAGAGAATCTCCACTCTAAAATTATGCCGGACTTGCACGTAGATGAAGGGCATTGCAGGTTTGTCACCAAGGAGGATATGCTACCACAGGAAAAATTCATGTTCGAAAGGCCTGAAGAGATTATGGATATAAGTACAAACCCTTTGAGCTTTGGGATAGTACCCGAAGAGATGGGGGAGCGTCTCAAGGTTGCCACAGAAGGGGCAAGTAGGTTGGTGAACTCCCAGATGAACAAGTCTTCTACCAATAGGCAAGCCTTGGTGCAGTATACACCAAGCAAAATGGGAAAGCTTGGGCTCCACACAAGCCCCCAAAATAATGTTGAAGCGAAAGCTCCATGATTTAACAGACGAGTGTAGCCCCCAACAAGCATTAAGCTTGTCAACCATAGGCAAATGGGAGGTAAGCCAAGCTAAGGAGTGTAATTGCAGAAAGGGGTCTCAACATACCATTTCCAGTCCTTCTACTAAGGCCAAGTGGAATGAATGGACTAAGATTTATGGAGCATAGAAGCTGGGATGGCATTGATAATCACCTCGTAAGATTCATAGTCTACATTGGCTAATCGAAATTTAGCTTTCACTTCTTCCTAAGATAGCCAAGAGTGAGAATGCTTACAAAAGATGTCTTGAACGGAATGAATTCCTCTGTGAAAAAGCTTGAGGGCATTGATCCAAGGGACTTCTGCCAGGGGCACTCCATTGCAAGAAAAAATGGGAGACCACCACAGAGAGTGAGAGTTAGCAGAGAGCCCATTATGGAAACCAAAACCATTCCAAAGAAGCCATGGCTTAATCTTTTCCCAAGCCTTCTAGATGTTTTTGGCTACAAAGGATCTTGTGATCTGGATAGGAGACTGGATGAAGAATAAATTGGGGAAGTCGAGCCCTTTCTAAGCTTTTTTATCCTTGGGCAAGCCCGAGGAGATATAGTGTCTAAATAACACCTTCCATGCTTTTGGGCCCTCAATGGCCTGCACAATCCATTTGGCATATAAGGTAGTTCCTTGCCAAGCTATGTCGATGAGTCCCATCCCTCCAACGTCACGCGTGAGGTAGTGATATTCCCAGGCCACCATGTGGAATCCTTTACCTTGCGGGGAATTTCCTCAAAGAAAATCTCAAATAAATTTATCTCACTTTTGGTAAGATTTTTTGGAAGGTACCCAGCATTATGAGCAATACACATGGGTGAACGCAATAATTTTCAATCAAATTTAAAATTTTCCTGCTAATGAAAGAGACTTGGTCACCTAGTAATCTAGCTTCTTAACAACTTTGTCAACTACATATTGCCACAATAAGGGTGGTGAAGCATTGAAAGCAAAGGGGATGCTAAGGAATTTAAAGATTTCATCATGTTGGGTCCACTTCCAATCGAATTTAGCAGCCCATGCTGGCCGAAGGAGGTAAGACTATTTGTAGCAATGGGTTTTCTGCCATTGGATGTTGGAGCCAGAGGCTACGCAGAAGGTGTCAAGACATTGTCCACATTGGCTTCATCTTTAATGAAGGTAAAGAAGGAGTCATCTGCGAAGTGGCTATTAAACAATTGCATATCTTCGTGTAGATTAGTTGAATTGCGAGGGAGATAAATTCCCTTAACAAGGCCACTAGCTTGGGCATTGTTAAGAAGATATCCAAAACCCTTAACCGCAAGAACGTACAAGGTGAGAGCTAGAGGGCACCCTTGGCGAATGGAATGGAATAAGCCAAATTGCTCAAAGGTAACTCCATTGATGGAGAAGACAGTCGAGGTATCAGAGAAGAGCATCTAAACAATTTGAATGAAGATGGGCCCAAAGCATAGCTAAGATGAGAGACCATTCAATGCAATCATAAGCTTTTTCAAAGTAAATTTTGATGAACATAGCCGATTTCTTAGACCATCTAGCCCAATCCATCCCTTTCTAGATGGCAATGATGTTATCCAAGATATAACAGCTTCTGATGAAACCTGTTTGTTCTAGATGCACAATAAGAGGCAACATATTACACAGTCAGATTGCTAGATCCTTGGCAATAATTTTATAGGAAACATACAGGTGGGTGATGGGATGCCAATTGTAGATCAACTCAGGATCACCTTGCTTAGGTATGAATTTGATATTTCCTTTATTTATATTTTTATCTAGCGAATCTACGCAAAATGATTCTTGATAAACATTATACAAATCACTGCCCACAAGATCCCAAAGAGTTTTATAGAATTCATAGGGAAAGCCATCAATGTCAGAGTTTTTGTCATTAGCCATATGAGACACTGCTTCATGCAAATCATCAACAATGAGGGGCCTATCGCAAATCACCCATTGGGTAGAAATGTGTTTGCACATCACCACTGAAAGGCATTACTGAAGCGCAGATTCATGCTTAGTCGAAGATGCTTGAGTTTTGAAAACTTGTTGATAATGGTGCATAAAAGCTTGCACAATCTATAGAGTCTCTATGAGTCTGTTACCAACCTCAGTAATGACTTGAATTTGTTGCTTCGAGTTTTTGGCTCGTAGCAATTGAAAGAATTCCTTAGAGGCTTTGTCCCCTATTTTAATCTAATGAAGCCTGGATTTGACTTGAGCTCCTCAAGCATTGTAGTTATCTACAATCTGAATGTGATGCCTTAAAGATGCAACTCTCACTTAGAAGATCTCATTAAAGGGATCTTTTTTTAGAGCTAGAGTTGTATGGCTCAGTTCTGAGGTAGTAGTATAGTAGGAGTGTTTTTGAATTTTGGCAAGTTGGCAGCCATAGATCCACAGAATGTCAGGATCTAACAAGAACAATTGATTAATATTGTGCAAGCAACTAAACACGGAATTAATCAGAAGTAATAAGTAACTAGAAAATAGAATCAGCAAAGAACATGAGATACAAGAAACAATGAAAACTTGTATTAAACTCTTCCAGAAGGAAATACAATTGAAGAAATCTCTCTTTCTTCCACACCTCTCAGATGTACAGATCTCTTTCCCTTAAGAGTTCTCTCTCACAATTACAAACACAATTCAACTACTTGAATTGATTTCTACATCATACAAGCTATGAAGATCTATCCCCATTATATAGAATTAGGGATCATGAGCTATGCATTCACAACCATTAGATACACCTCCTAATCAAAGGGTTCAAATCAGTCCTGCCAAAAATAGAAACATGGACTTACAACTAACAGTTCAATTAATCATGCAAACAATCCGTTCATCCACGAAAATAGACTTTTTGGACGCACAGGTAACCGACGTCGGTCCCTGTTAGCTTGCATATGACCAACGTCGGCCAATCCATAACTGACGCCGGCAGCTCATAGTCGACCCCTGACCGACGTCGGTCGCTCCTGACCGACGTCGGCGACTGTGTAACTCCAAAAACTTACAATTTACTCATTTGGTGAAGCTTTTAGCTCCACACCTTAACAATCTCCCACTTGGAGATAAACAGTTGTACCTGTACCTGTACAACAACATCTTCTAGTTTCTCCTCCATCTTCAAGCTCAATCTTGAAGACCAACAAAAGTTGAATGAAGATTCAACTTCTCCTTTGTTACCGGCTTTGTTAACAATCAACAGGGTTCTTATCTGTATGGATCTTTTCTAGCTTCAACTCACCATCCTCCAATACCTATCTAATGAAGTGGTACCTAAGTTGTTTATGTTTGGTTCTTGAATGAAAGGCTGAATTCTTAGCCAAATGAATTACACTTTGCCTATCACTGTATAATCTGCAACTCTCTTGCTCCTTTCCTAACTCTTCCATGAATTGTGTCATCCATATCATCTCTTTGCTAGCCTCCGTGACTGCAATGTATTCTGCCTCTGTAGTAGACAAGGCAACAACCTTCTGCAATTTTGAAATCCAGCTAACTGCCATTCCACCAACAGTGAAAACATATCCTGTGGTGCTCCTCCTGCCATCTAAGTCACCTGCCATATCCGCATCTACATATCCATGTAGAGAAGTGTTTGACCCTCCATAGCATAAATGCCTACTGCTGGTCCCTCTCAGATATCTGAGAATCCACTGAACTACTTTTTAGTGTTCCTTCCCTGGATTGGCCATAAACTTACTGACAACTCCCACTACTTGGGCAATATCTGGTCTAGTACATACCATTGCATATATTAAGCTCCCAACTGCGGAAGCATATGGAACTCTACTCATGTACTCTACCTCATCATGTGAATTAGGACACTAATCTTTGCTCAGCTTGAAGTTTCAGCCATAGGTGTACTTACCAGTTTTGCATCCTGCATATTAAACCTCTCCAACACCTTGTTCACATAATCCTCTTGAGACAAAATCAACCTGTGATTTTTCCTATCTCTCTTAATACTCATGCCAAGAATTTTCTTTGCTACTCCCAAATCCTTCATGGCAAATGTGTGAGCTAATTTCACCTTAAGCTCAGAGATATCCTGCATGTGTGAACCTGCAACAAGCATATCATCTACATACAGCAACAGGATAATATATCTACCATTATCCAATCTCTTAAAATACACACAATGGTCAGATTGACATCTACTATAGCCATGCTTAGTCATAAACCTGTCAAATTTCAAATACCATTGTCTAGGAGCTTGCTTAAGACCATATAAGCTTTTCTTCAACCTGCACACAAGCTTCTCCTTACCTTTGACCTCAAAACCTTCTGGCTGATCCATATATATTTTTTCATCCAAATATCCATGAAGAAACATTGTTTTAACATCAAGCTGCTCAAGATGCAAATCCTCAATAGCAACTAAAGACAATACAGTCTGAATAGAAGTCATTTTTACTACAAGAGAAAAAATTTCACCAAAATCAATACTTGGTTTCTGTGCAAATCCTTTTACTACCAACCTGGCCTTATGTCTCATCTGTCCATTCTCACCTTCCTTTAACCTATAAACCCATTTGTTTTTCAATGCTCTCTTTCCCGCTGTCAACTCAACCAAATCCCACGTTTGGTTCTCTTTCAAAGAATCAATCTCCTCATTCATGCCAAGCTCCCACTATTTCTAGGTTTCTACCTGCATTGCTTCATCAAAACTCTCTGTTTCTCCACTATCAGTGAGCAATAAGTAGAATAATGAAGGGGAATATCGAATTGGAGGTTTACTTACCCTTTTCAACCTCCTTATGGGCATTTGAGACTGATTCATTGCTTGTTGTCCGCCCAAATTCTCTGTCAGTGACCGATCTCGATCATCTCCAGGCCTGTACCTGATCGACGTCGGTTACTGTCAGACCTATCTGACCGATGTCAGTTCATGCCTGACCGACATTGGTGTTTGTGTTTTTCTAGAAGTGATTTCTCGTGAGCTCATTTTGGATCACAATCTCGTCCAAATCTCCATTGCCCTGCTCAGAATCCTTTAGTTTCTTGAGCTGATCACTGTACATCACCTTCTCATTGAAAACAACATCACTGCTTCTAATTATTTTGTTAGTTCCTAGATTCCACAACCAGAATCCAAAATCATAACCAATAAAAGTGCACCTCATAGACTTAGCATCCAGCTTCTTTCTATTTTTTTTATCAACGTGCACAAAAGTTTCAGAACCAAAAACTCTGAGAAATGAAAAATCTACCTTTTTACCTGTCCAAGCCTCTTCTAGAATTCCACCATCTAGAGCAGTAGAGGGTCTTTTGTTAATTAGGTAAACTGCAGTATCTACAGCTTCTGCCCAAAACTGTAAGGGCAAACTAGCATGCAACCTCATACTCCGTGCACGCTCCAATATTGTTCTATTTATCCTTTCAGCAACTCCATTTGCTGAGGTGTCCTTGGAACCATCCTTTCCCTGTGTATTCCATACATAGAATAGTAACTTCTGAACTTATTGTTGTAGTACTCACCACCATTGTCAGATCTAAGGCAATTCAATCTCAAACCTATTTCATTCTCAACCAAAGCTTTCCAAATCCTAAATGTGTCAAAAACATCAGATTTTTTCTTTATGCAATAGACCCATACCTTTCTTGTAGCATCATCAATGAAAGTAACATAATATTGTGATCCTCCAATAGAAGCTACCTAAGCTGGTCCCCACACGTCTATGTGAACGAGCTCCAACTTGTGCTTCCTCTTTGTTGACCCAATTTTGATAAATCTTACTCTCTTCTGTTTTCCAAAAACATAATGCTCACAGAAATCTAGATCTATGCTTTTCAAATATGAAAGCTTACCTTTTGACTTAAGAATTTTCATTCCCTTCTCACTCATGTGGTCGAGCCTACAGTGCCACAACTTTGCATCCATATCTGAAGTAGATAATACAGAAGGAGAATAATCATTAATATAATTACATAAATAGAGAGTACCTACTCTTTTACCTCTGACTAATACAAGTGCTCCCTTGGTAACCTTCTAAGATTCAGCTGTGAGAGTTACTGTGCAACCCTCATCGCTCAAATTTTCTACAGAAATCAAATTTTGCTTCAGGGCTGGGACATGCATGACATCCTTCAACACCCATGTGTTGCCATTCTGCAATTTCAGCTGCACTTTTCTTTTGCCAATAATTTTACAAGGCTCATCATCCCCTAAATAAACTTTTCCAAAATCTCCCTAGACATAATCATTGAAAAATTCTCTATTTGGGGTAGCATGGAAAGAGGCCCCATAATCTAAAACCCAAGATTCTATTTTATTATGCAAGGAAAGTGAAAGAGCATCTTGTGCAACAATACCTGCAACTTTTGCTTCTTTATTACCTTCATGTTGATTCTCTTCATTAACCTTCAACCAAGAATCTTTCTTTACATGTCCTCTCTTTCCACAATTCCAGCAGGTTATTTTTATTTTTCCATTTCTGGATTTGGATCTATTGCTCATCTTTGACTTAGACCTTGATCTCCCTTGCTTGCTCTTCTCTCTTTGCCTTCCCCTGCTTTCAATACTTAAAGCATTACCTGATGTTTTCCCTGTGCTTTTCCTGCGAGTTTCTTCATTCAAGATTACACTAACAACATCATCTACTTTCAAGATATTTGTAGCAGATGCATTATTACTAACTACCATTACCAAGCTATGCCAACTTTCAGGTAAAGAGCACAAAATTAAGAGAACTTTAATTTCATCATCAAAAATTATTTTGACTGAATTTAATTGATTTACAATTCCATGGAAATCATTAAGATGATTAGATACAGATCCACCTTCCTGCATTTGCAAATTAAATAATTGCTTCATAAGATATACCTTATTCAAAGCTGAAGGCTTTTCATATAAATTTGCTAAAGTATCCATTAACTCTACCGTTGTCTTTGCCTATGACAAGTTAGAAATCACAGAAGATGCCAGACTCAATCTTATAGATCCAAGAGCCTTTCTATCAAGAACATTCCATTCTTCATCTTCCATAGCTGTGGGCTTTCTATCAACCCCACCCAACGGTAAGTACAGATCTTTCTGATACAGATAATCTTCTATCTGCATCCTCCATAATTGATAATTCTTGCCATTAAACTTCTCCATTTTCAGTTTACTTTCTTCTACCATTGCTTCTCCCACTCAAACAGAAACCCCTATGAGTGACCTGTAATCAACAAAAACTAACCAGATCTGAAACACCTGTTAGTCAACCTGAGCTCTGATACCACTTGTCAGGATCTAACAAGAATAATTGATTACTGTTGTGCAAGCAACTAAACACGAAATTAATCAGAAGTAATAAGTAACTAGAAACTAGAATCAACAAAGAACATGAGATACAAGAAACAATGAAAACTTGTATTAAACTCTTTCAGAAAGAAATACAATTGAAGAAATCTCTCTTTCTTCCACACCTCTCAGATGTACAAATCTCTTTCCCTCCAGAGTTCTCTCTCACAATTACAAACACAATTCAGCTACTTGAATTGATTTCTACATCATACAAGCTATGAAGATCTATCCCCATTATATAGAATTAGGGATCATGAGCTATGCATTCACAACCATTAGATACACCTCCTAATCAAAGGGTTCAGATCAGTCCTGCCAAAAATAGAAACGTGGACTTACAACTAACAGTTTAATTAATCATGCAAACAATCTTTTCATCCACAAAAATAGACTTTTTAGACGCACAGGTAACCGACGTCAGTCCCTGTTAGCCTTCATATGACCAACGTTGGCCAATCCATAACTGATGCCGGCAGCTCCCAGTCGACCCCTGACCGATGTCGATCACTTTTGACCGACGCCGGCGATTGTGTAACTCCAGCAACCTGCAATTTACTCATTTGGTGAAGCTTTTAGCTCCACACCTTAACACAGAAAGCAGGAGGTCCTTCTGATGGCATCATCCCACTAGAGAATCCAATAAGATTCTTGGGAAGGACATGGATCTAAATTCTAAACTCTCTTAATGTGTGTCATTGTGGGCCCATGTTTGAGTAAAGAGGTGTTAAGGAAGAATTGCATTTTGTGGATTTTGGGTTTCATGAACTACCATGTCACACGAAACCAAATGGGGGAGTGATCGAAAAGCCTAAAATCTGACAATCCCTGCATCAGAGGAAAAAAGACATTATCAAAAGATAAGTACGATTGGGTGGACATTATTGCCCTATCTAGACACTTCAGAATCCAAGCAGGGCCTTCCTTGAAATTACTCCAAGTGTACCAAACTCCATCTGTAGACTAGTGGGTTAAATTGGAGTGATAAAGGCCCCATTTAGTGCACATGTAAAACCATGCCTTCCTTTCTCCAGTTGCCCACCTCATAGGCAAGTGGCCCAATTTGTCCTCGGGAGATGCCACCATATTAAAGTCACCACATAATACCCAATGGGCATCGGGGAGATCATTCGCTATCCATTGCCATAAATGGGTATGCTCTAAAGCGTCATTGGAAGCATAAATATTAATAAAGCTAAAGGAGTGGATTTTAATGCTAAAAAGAGCCCAAATAAGTTGATTGGTGGGGTCGACACCAGGCCACCTTGGGGAAATAAATGTGATCACCCCTCCACATCCTATGGCATGGTTGTTATGAAGAATGATATTGTCCTGCTAGATGGAATTAATGACACCCGTCAATAAGAAATCTGCCACCTTGACTTCCTATAGATAGAGAATGTCCATCTCAGGAAACTTCTTTTTAAAATTACGCACAACAAATTTGCATTTTTGATCTGTGAGACCTTGAACATTCCATGAAAAACAATTCATAGATGATAAGAGTTAAGGGACATGTCCTCTGAGTCTAGCCCTTCTAGGGTGTCATACCAATTCTACAAGAAGTGCCCACTATTGGCACTCAAGAATTCATATTGTTTCCTCAAGTCAGGATTAGCCAGGAATTCTCCTTCCTCTGCCTCGTCAATCCTTCAAGAAGGGTTACAAGAGCGTTTGGGCGTATCCTGCCAAGTAGGAAGTGGAAGAGTGGCTGGCTGTGAATCTAAAGAATTGGACCCAGAGGCCTCAACACCTTGAGATAAAACATTAGCAGCTAAAGGAGTGTTTAACACCCTAGACTTTTCTACCAATTTCGGAGTTGCAGCTAGCGAGGGCTCTTTTGTAATAGGAACCTGCTCCTGTGGGCCATTACTCAAAGGTGGCTTGCCTCCTTTGGGAGCAATAATTGAGTTTGTGGCTTTGGTGCCAATGTTCTTCTTCCCTACTGTAGTTCAACCATCCTTAGCTAGTGCCTTGCTAACTTCAGGGGAGATACATGAAATATTTGAAAAAGACACCCACAAAAAGTGCAATCATGAAGCTCATCATGATTATCATAGTTTTCTAATTTTAGTGATGTTGTGAGCCTTAAAACATATACGGTATACCCCCTCAAATAATGCCCCAACATCTATTATATAACATGAATTTGAGTTCTTAGGTTTTTGACATATGACATGCTTCTAATTTTTTACACAAATATTTTTATCAAAAAAATTATGAAATGAATTTAATAATATTCCAATTAATTTATATTTAATTATTAAAATATTTTATTAAATATTAATGAAGAATTTATTAAGACAATTCTAATAAATTAAAAATCAAATTTCTTTTAAATCCATCATATCAATATAAATCATATAAATAAAAATCATTGCATAAATAAACTTCAAATACATAACATTTAGAATTAGGAGGACCAATATAATGAAAATTCATTAATATCATGAAAATTATATCGTAAAACATCAAAATATAATATTTAGACTTACTATGATTGATATCTTAATAGTTTTTATTAAATTTAGTAAGAAATTAATTACAACATTAAATACAAAGATAGTAACTAGATGTTATGTGACACGATTCAATATAAAACATTTATAAATATGAACAATTACTCAAAAATAAACAGTTTTCAATAAACTATAGGAATCAGTTAGAACAATTAATTTTAGTCAATAAACAGATCAAAACTAATAATTTTTTCTTAACAATGAAACTTTAAATGTCTATATTTATTTATGAGATTTTTTTTGACAAAGAAAAAATTAAAAAATAGGTTATTTGACATCTTATTAGTTGAAAAAATTGATATAACAATTTTTTGATGTTATCCTCATATATATTTTTTCAATTTTTAAAATAAAAATACTCTCAAAACACGCGTGCAATTTTTTTTCTAAATAACATATGCACAACGAATTAAATAACTTACTTCCTATCTCTATGTCTAAAATAAACTTTGCTTGAATAAATACACTATAACCTAGGGCATGCATAAGTTTAGTGCATAAAGCATCTACAAGATAGGATCTTGGTGCAAGACATGTAACATCAATGCAAATTTACTCTTCCTAATTTTATTACCTTAATGCAAAAGTAGTATTTACAGAACTAATGACTATGAATAAAGATGATTGCAAATTTGGCTTTTAATGGATCTGTCATCTTAGGCCACTATGACAACCTGCCTGTTAAAGTGTTATTATGTATTATAAAAAAGAGATGCAATTTTATGTGCATGTGCCTCCTAGAACCTAACAATTTTCAATATAAAGGCAAAAACTAGCCACTACGCAGCACT